>JAQFZG010001931.1:0-18729 GCA_034695465.1 Entomobrya nicoleti
AAGCATTGTTTCCGGTGAAGCTTGAGGCAGTTAAAGAAGAGCAGCATGATGATGGTCAGTACTTTGCTTATGACCAACATTTTTCTGTCGACCATCAAGTTGCCGAATCCAGTCTTGGAGAAGGCCTGGATAATGCTGGAACCCAGCTTGATGAAGCATTGTTTCCGGTGAAGCTTGAGGCAGTTAAAGAAGAGCAGCATGATGATGGTCAGTACTTTGCTTATGACCAATATTTTGCGGATGACCACCAAGTTGCTGTACCCAGTCTTGGAGAAGGCCTGGATAATGCTGACACCCAAGACGATGAACCCAAGGCACTGTTTCGAGAAGAGATGGAACAGATTAATGAGGTTGCCGAGCAAATGGATTTCACAAGTCAAGGGTAAATGACTAAATTTAAATTTACAATGGGCTTTAAATTGATTTAGCATTGCTTTACTCGTGTTCTAATCATGGGTTATTATGTAGGTCTACTGAAGCACATGAAGAAATGGTTCACTATGTGAGTACGTCTGAAATTTATAAGCAGGAAACCATTTCAATTTCACTCAAATCTTCAACGGAAGTAAAACGCCGAAGCGATTTGGATTCCAATTTACAATGGCAAGCAAGATATATTATATTTTTTATAAATATAATGAAATATTGATTTATGAAGGTGAGTTATTGTTTGATTGGCTTATAATTCTGCAGCTCACCAATCAAATTTTGGAGACCATTTGAAATCGAGGTTGATGCATATGTTCCAATCCAAGAGGAGGAGTCAATCTATTATGCAGATGTTCCAATGCAAGAGGAAAAGTCAATCCATGATGCAGATGTCCAAATCCATGACGAGATAATCCATGATGCAGATGTCCAAATGCAAGAGGAGACAAACTTTGATGCAGATATCAATGTACCAACAATCATGGTTGGGGAACATGAATATTTGGAACCTGAATTTCAAAGGTAGATCAACTTATATATAAACTTTACTTTATTGGAATCGGCCATTAAAAATAATTCCTTGTGCGCTTTTATACTTCAGGTCACTCATTGAGTGGTTAGAGGGTGAAATAGCAAATCAAGCTACGGGGCCGATAGAACCTTTGGCAAACTCATCCGAAATCACCTATGAACCAGTATCATGTGACGATATTCCTTCAACCAATCCACCTTCATCTCCATCGCCGCAGCCTTGTGAGGCCAGTTTAGCTGAAATGGAGTCCGATGAGCAATTACTCAATCAGGAAGACATCTCTAATATCGGGGACAGGGAAGGGTCGAAGGGTTACTTAATTGATTTGATTTCTGATATGGAAACTAATCTGCAAGAAAAGAAACAGACGAGCGCTTCTTCAATTGACTGGAATAAGCTATCTCTTTTTCTTGGAATCGTGAAACAAGAAGTTCTGGATCGTATCAACAAGTAAATTGAATGGGGACCTTAAAAGACTAGCTTATTTGGGAAGTATCATAAGTTTTCAATGTTTTATTGAAGTTTACTTTTATTTTGTAATTATTTCTCGGATATTGTTTAACTTTATTTTTATTTTGAATATGATTATTCAAAAATAAACATGTCTATGAATTTGGTCACTATTTTTGGCAACATTTCATTTCGCTGAGTCTTAAGAAGATGTGTGTGTGTTGTATGTATTCCACAACTGTAAGCACTCGAGCTGGAATTCAGACTGCCAGGAATTTTCTGATCATTTTGAGCAGTATTTAATCATTCGGAAAGCATCCAAGAACGTTAAAAGCATACCTAGGATCAAATGATAAGGATGCCAAAGTATAAGTTATGAAAAAAATATTACCACTTCTCAAAGCAATGTCAGCTACATTGAAATGCAAGAAATTAAGATTAGTTTAAAGTCAACAATATTAACTGAATAAAAAATAGTAAAATGTTTGAACATACACCCTTAAAATGTATGATTTAGTATTTCATTTCAATGAGAATTCGATAAATGCATTTTGATTTCGATCTCAACCTAACTTGTCAAGATTATGAATTCCAATTTTGAGTCAAATTATATCCATGCATGTATAATATGTACTTGTAAAGGATTTTTATAGAGGAAAGACTAGGAATTTTATAATAGTCAAAATTGCTAATTAATCAATGCAATGCTAATGACAGTTTTTCAGAAGATCCAACGCGCTTTAAATAATTTAATGGGAAAGAGTGAAAATGATTTGCTGTGCCTAACACATGCGTTCTCGTTGTGGCAATTACTTTACGACAGTCAAGTTCTGTTATTGCACATGCTACTTTATTAGTTCATAACGCTATTGAGTGAAAGTTTGCTTTTGGCTTGTTACGAGACTAATTTTGCTTTAATATTATATTCGAAATCTAAAATTGTTGCAAAACAAGACGTAATTTGACAGGTTTGAATTTAGTTTGGGTTGATCAGGTTTCAAACAATGACAGGCACAAAAATGTTTGTACATATCTTGCTTTGTTCGAAACGTGTAGGGTAGGTCACAGAGGCTACACCATCGTCTTCTTTTGCTGTGCGTTTGTTCCATGTCAATTCGGTAAAGGTAGTGATCGTAATGCAAGAATTTGCTGTTCTTTTTGGGTTTCGCAAAGTACAACTCGGTAAGTTCTGCAAAAATATATTGTTGAATACAGCCAAACTTAATTGATAAAAGAGTACGTAATTTATGGTTACCATTGTGCATAATGTTGTATGCCTCATAATAGCCAAGTGTATTATTTGGCAAATAGATTTTCAAAGAACACGTGAGCATCCTTAATTGGAACTTGAACGCATCATTGAATTTTATGCGGCTATCTGTATCTGGAATCAGTGACGTCATTCCACAACCAGGATCTTGGTAAAGCGTTGAAGTATTTACAGTTATCTCGTCGCCCGGTTTAATGTTTCTTGCGGCTATAATTAAAATATTGAATAATCCATCATCAACTACAGTTTTCACAAGACAGGATGGATTTTTGGCTTGTTTCACAAGCCGCATTGCTGATCCCATTTCCGATGAATTAATGTAATAGCCACATTCCGGAATTTGAATGCAATATCTTGGGTGTGCTGCAGTTCCACTCCAAACGGGAAGCTTTTCGTCCACTATACCACCATAACGGCCGATGTAATCTCCACATTTCAAGTCTTCCATTGAAAATAGACCCCATTCATTTGTCTTATCTTGTTCTAAGTATAGCTTATTTTGTTCCATAGCAAATGAGTGCAATTTTAAGCTAAAAATACAGGTAACATGCACATAAAAATTTACCAAACATAATGTTATTTATTTTAGCTATATTTTCTGTTTCCATTTACTCATTTCCGGTTCTATACTCATAGCTGCGAATTTCCGATGCGTCGCTTCCTGTTAGATTCAGAACTTTCTTCCGCATTTTGTCGCCTAGTTCATCTGAAAAAACAAAAAACGTGCCAAAACACTTGATGATGTTTTAAAATGTTATGTAACGTAAAGTACCATTGATAATCAAGTGGCCAACGAACAAGTATCCGAACTTTGCTGCACATGAAAACTCTGTGGCACAAACACGAGTTTCGTCCATCACGACTGATTTTAAATAAATGCAAAAATAAAAAAAATAGTTTTCTAATCGGGTTAAACAGGAAAATATGTAGTATGTCGTATTATAGGAAATAAAATGGAAGTATTCTTCAAATATTGTATTACTAAATATATAAAGATTAAATTTGACTTAAATGTTTGTATCCATATGACTTTTTAATGTAAATCCACTAAAGAGTCACGAGAAAATAATTGCAACCTTATTCTTTCTTACGTATTTTATTTCTAAACTGGTCTAAAATCACCGTTTGAGATTACGCTGTGCATTCTATTTGGTAGGAGGTGGAAATAAATACCAACATGACCAAATAAAGTATTAAATGTTGATTTTCTGAATGTAAAAAAAGATAATTCATATTAAAGGATATTATGTATATAGCTCACGTCCCTTCTGCAAAAGGTGATACCATTGAAATTGAAAACATTAAAAAAATACCACCATTAAATATTATATCGGTTGTGATAAGCTTACATGGGTTTCATTAGTAAAAAATGGAATTTAAATATTGCCTGTTGATTCCGTATGATAATTATTCCTCCTACAAAACTTCACTGCAAGGTTTATATTTGAGCCATGGCCATTAGGTTGGCCATTTGGATCTTGCTTGGTGCTGTTCATTTATTTCGAAGAGTTTTGGATAACTGTCCATTTAAACAAGCTAAAATTAAATACGAAAAATGTGAAAGCTTAAGACACAAATACCAAAATGTGAAGCATAATATCTATTCGAAAAATTATTGACAAATACTCTATAGTATTTTCCGTACGCGGTTAAGTATACCTAGTTTTATCTGGTTATGGATGGTTTGCCATAACCATTAAACATGCGAATTGCGAATATGGATATAAAAATCATGATTTCATTTATTTCTCAAACTCAGATCAATCAAATCACCTTATTGATTCTGTATTAAATTATAATTTCCCGATTTATTCAATATGTTTAATTAGGTGACACTATACGCTGTCGCATGCTTCAGAGTTGTTTCTTCAAGACATTTCATGTACATTACGTCATAAAATTAATAATTCTTATCAAACATTTCATATTGGAGCAAATGACATCATGTTGAGATTTAGTCATTCCATGTTAAAGGTGTGACTGATTGGCTTCCTGTGCAATTCTACTTTCAATTGAAATCAATGAACCCCCCTGGTCCCTTCTACTAAAGTTGTACACTAGACACTAACTTCACAATTAATATACCGACTTGTAATAGTAATAGGTTGAATTAAAGCATTATAGATTATAATTTTTTTATGAATTCACTCAAAAATCCCGCCAATGCCGACGATTTATTTCGTGTGAAACGTTTTCGTGTTATTTTATAAGTGTTTAGATACGTGTTTATACATGTTTGTTTTACTCCACAGCTGAACAAAATTAACATTACGTAATGACATACTTTGTAACTAAACTATGAGTGTGCTAAAGATCTCAGCTTAAAATCAACACAATTTATGTAATCATCGCTAAGTTGAAAGAAATTGGTGTCCACTTTAATTAGATTTTCGGTCGTCAGTTTTTTTGTTCGTACACAGGTTCAGCCTAATTGCAAGTTTTTTGGGTTTTAAAGTTGTAGCTAATCAGGAATTATGGATAACAATGCTCAAGCTGCAGTTGTCGAAATGGAAGGAGATGGACATGTGTGTTGTTTAGCATGTGTTTTGAAGAAATTGAGTTGCGGTTTCAACTATTTGGTTTACATGTTAACAAACAATCACGGCGTGAATGATATTAGCAGTAACCAGGAATTGAAGGCCAGACTTGAATATTTTGATCCAGTGGCTAGAGAGAAGATGCAAGTAGGGATAAAGGCTCTGTACGGCTGTCACCCGACAAATTCGCCACCGGTAGTGCACGAAAGATTCTATCAACGAGAGGAGATTGAAGTGTCGTACAGTTTCCAGGATCATGACATTAAGATGGGAAAACTAAGGCGGGGTCAAATTATGGAATTGTTCATGTGGAACGAAAATTGTGATATCGGGAATAATGTGTTGGATACCCTCAAGACACAATTCATGGAGACTTTTTACGGGCCTGATCAGTTCAGAGACCTTCCCAATGTTCCGTTTGACCGGTTTATTTCAATTTGCTTCAGGACGGGTGAAGTTGAGGTGGGAAGACCACAGCTCGGAATCACACGAACAGTGAAATTCCGGCATGGCCAATGGAATGGCTTGTCACTCAATGCAAAGAGTCGGCATTTTTCAAGAATTTTCAAAAAAACCGAAAGGTAAATATGATCACTCATATAATGATATACAAACATTTTATTTTAGTAATATTGCGTTGTATTAATGAAGTAAAATTTTTAATTAGGTTATCGATGATGATTGTGAAAGGCTTGTCAACTTCTTCTGGGCACCCTACATCAATTAGTCCCTGGATTGCATTTTTACTAAAACGATTGGATAATTTGGACAATATGCTGGTGGTATTTGTAGTAGAGTATAGTGCGTACCCACCAGAGAAAGTGAAAACCAAGCGCAATGCTCGCCAGCTCGTTAACTTGGATAATTCAGCTTCGTTAAACGAAAAGATATATTGGTAAGTTAAAAATTATGCATACAGTATACATATTAAATCAATGGTAAATTTTAATACTATACGTTAATCCCAAAATATATTCTTTTGCAGGCTTGACACTTCTGCATCAGATTATGAGTATCTTTCGTTGCCGGTGGAAGGATATCATCCAGAGGACGAGAAGAAGATGAATTTGACTGTTCGCCATTTTTCGGATGGGTGTGTTTGATAAGTCAGTGTAATGGATGAAAAGTCAATATAATTTGGTAAAGGCATGTAGAATTTTTGAGAATTAGATTTTGTTGTGATGAGTTCAATGAAGCAAGCAGCTATCGTGGCATTGATTATAGAAAATTAAAACCCACACTTTGATGTCATAACTTGTATGCATGAATTTGCAAAAATGTATTTTAAAATAAAATTGAAATGAATGATGTACATCGTCGTGTAATGTAAAAAATGCACACAAAAACTTCCCCTCTACTTATCATGTTATTTTTTAAATAATTTTACATTTTACAGCACTATAATCGCACAAATACTGATTAAATTAAGTCCGTATGTACAGGTGGGTTACCGTACCAGTTTATATAAGTTATTTATCTCGATATACTACATCTGATTGGGTATTTATTCACCAAACTAACTACACAATCATTTTATGACTAGCAATATAAATTAATCAGCAGTTTTTATTCATTTGTAAAAATAAACAATTGACGATGGTTAAAAATATATCTTAAAGTTAAGGTTCCCGAAGGTGGAATACTCGCAGTTACGCAGATAAATCCAGAGTTTAAGAGCATTTGAATTTTCAAAAAGCATAACTATGTTCTACAGATTTTCTTACTTCTAATTTATTCCTAGTGCACATTTTATAGAAAAATATTATGAATTATTCTTGAATTGTAACTGATGAAATCATGGTAAAGTCAATCAATACCACGAAATCATATCCTTTCCATTGGATTTGTGAAATGTTCACTAAGAAAATCTGTAGAACAAAGTAAACGATCTCCAAACATCAAATCAGATCCTGTGACAACCTGTGATCCTGTTTGTAATTCAACCTAAATAAAAAGATCCAATATAAAGTGAGCGTAACTAATTAAGGGTGCATTTATGTCATCGCTAGCCTTCTTTAAATATTTCATATATTATTTCTGCAGTAATTCTAACCATATGATACCAAACTTTAATAAATTTCATAGTTTTTTATTGGCAAATTTAGATTCATAACAAAATGATCAGATTAGCAGCTAAAAAGTCGAAAAATGAAGATATAATGTTTATTAGAGCATTTTATAATATTCTTCTACAAATACTTCAAAACCGACAAAGTTTGACATTCTTGGCTTATAGTTCTTCAGTTGGCTTCAGTCTACAACCCAGTTTAGAGTACGGAAAAGATACCGACAGACGTATCGTTTTAGGATCAAGATTATCAAACTGCGAAGTTCACCTTTTTATCCAGGATGAAATTTACATAGTTGCGTGTTCAGCAAACTGCAAAATATTCAGGAACTATGAGGTGAGCACGTAGTAAACAATTAAAGAAAAATTAATCAACAATTACATGTCGTGTTATTTGAAACTAGAAATGTTCCTTGTGTTATAGTATTCCCCTGCTATCACCCGCTGGCTCGGAAGATTTTTAAATCCATATTATGAAATGGCTACCCGATGGCAGAGTATTTTGGATGACACGGTTGGAAATGTTTTGACCTTTGCATATGAACGAGTTAGAGGCTTTTACAAACCCAAGGAAGTTTTATCTCTTTTGTCCAAAACTATTCGTTCAAGTAAGTTATTGAAGACTAGCTAATAATGTGCTAACAAAGTTCACTGTGCTAATGCTACGTAATTTTATGCTAAGGTTTGGAAGCCATGTACTTTGGAAGCAGTAATTTTCTGGTCTATTCGCATTACGAATCGATAATTGATACTTTTTCAAGAAAAAATGGAAGAAAATGTTGCCTTTGTTCAAAAAAATACAAAACTGACCATCACAATCATCCCGACAAGATTCTGCACTTTTACGAATGTCATTCAGCGCTTGATTTGATGTATACATGTGAAATTTGTGGTTACGATACAAAGAAGCTTTCGGACTATAAAACTCATTTAGCGATTTGTGGTCCCGATGCGTTAAATGATATGCAGATTGCCTACAGTCAATTCATCTTAGATGGGATGGCAGATTTCCAGGAATCACGAAGTCGGTTATTCGCTTGCTATAAAGAGTCTCGCCCGAGGACACCTATCGATGTAATTCTTTATCAGTAATTATATTACCGAAAAACCTTATTGCTGTTCAAATAATATATGACGCTATAAATTCTTTAGATGTGTGTTCATCGTACAGCGCAAATTCTGGACCCAGACGTCCGCCAGTGACTATTTCCTACAATTGTCTATCTAAGCATTGTGATTGTTAAAATGCAGACGTTGGCTTAATGTTATATATCATATTTTTTATTTCTGCTATCTCTAATCAAATAATAATGCAATCCAAATTCGATTAATAAATCATTTATTATTATTACTACTAACAAATTTACTATATCGCATAAATCATGGAAAGAGTGAAACAAAATGAAGTGTAACGCTGTACTTATTGAATACTTAATGTTTTCACAAGAATGATTTTATCAAGGTCCATTTTTTAATAATAAGAATTTGCAATCATGAGGTGAAATGCCTTTTAATCAGAGAGGCTAACCACAACCATATGTTAGGCAAAATAAAAAGCTACCAAAATCTCTCCAAACAAAACCGTAATCAATAGTCATCAATATTTTTACCGTTTTGCTGCTGATAGAACTGAATACTTTGAGTGTAGTGGTCATATATCAAGAATCGGCGGCCATCTTGTCTTGATACCGGAAAGAGGGGAAGGGTCAATACCATACCCAATTGTGCATTTGATCCCCAACTGCTTGTAGGTAGCGCAGTTCTTGACAGATTTCTATTGGAGATGTAACGGGTAAGCAAGCTGGTCGCAACTGATATTTCCTCACCAGCATGAATGCTTCTTGCGGCAACAATAGCAACCTTTAAAAGACCATCATGAAAGTATGTTTTAACATCACAGGTCGGGTTCTCAGATTGTTTCACAATTCTCATCGCTGACCCCTGTTTTGATGCATTGATGTAAAAGCCGCACTCTGGGATTTGTATGCGGTATATAGTTTCGTCAGATTCTTCAGGATCAAATGAGAGATGTTCCTCCACCACGCCATTGTACGTTCCAATGAAATCGCCTCTTGAAATATCTTGTAAGGCAAACAAACCCCACTCATCCTTGTCGTCTTTCCCAATGTAGAGCTTCAGTTGTTCAATGGCAAAGGAGTGGCTGCGCCATTTAATTAATAAAACCACATGATATATAAAAATGAATATTACATTATAGCAGGTAAACAATTGAGGCATACGGATTATTCCTGCATTTTGCACTGCGTAGGTCTGAGCTTGCAATCCCATCTTTCGTATTTACACAAATCTCCACAGAACTACAACATTTCCCATCCTTGACTTTACACCCACATTGCCTCGATTCATATGGGTCCAAGTTATGTAATTCTTTAATTTTGTTGTGAATTTTCGATCGAATGTGATCTAATCCACGAAAACAATAAATTATGAGTAAATCTCTTAAGTCTCAAGTGGCTTAATTTCAAATAGAATTATAAATACCAGCGATTATCAACTTGTCGGTAAATTGATATCCGAATTTTGTTGCGCATGTCATTTCTGTCGCAGCCACTAAAGTTTCTCCCATAATTAGGTTGATCAAAAATGTAAATTTCGGAATTAAAAAAATTACTGATAGGATCTTAAGTGAATAAAACAATAGTATTATGAAAACAAAATTTGGTACGTTATATTCTTCAAACTTTTTTTCAGTCATAAATAGATAATATAGATTATTGCGTCAATGTCTGTTACCTTGTTACTTTAAAATGGAATCAAAAATGTACACATTGGGTGGTTTAGGTGTAAAAAGTATTCATGTATGCAACTATTAAGTAACGTCTTGATTTATATCTCCATTCTTTAGAAATTTGTCTTGTTATATTTTGAAAATACGCAATCTCGAATTAAAATTCCTCGCTAGTTAAATTTATTAAATTTATCTTTAATAGCATGCCTAATAGCAATTAAGTAAACATAAGCCTGGATTAAACGTGATCCAGTTGCTTGAATCGCTTCATCTGTCGCCATCAGAACATTAAGTTTTCCTACAGCTTCTTCGGATTTGTCAACTAGGTCTTTTGCTAAAATATCTGTAAATATAGTCAAAAAGAAGCAAAAATGGAAATTAAGATTGTTTTAAATGCAATTAAATATTGTGAAAACTCATCCAAAGCAGTAACTTTAGTGGTGAGATCTGCCAAAGTGTTGATGAAAAGGAAACTTTTTAAAATTAAATTTAACGAATGATATTTTGATGCATTTGGATTATTGATCCAGTGTTGTTCCTGTCGTCGTGAGCGCTTTCTTAAGCAAGTCTGTAGATACACGGAATTCAATTCTCATTAAGTTCGAACAGAAAAATGTACCAACTCTTTCTTGTAATTCTACAGAATTACTAAGCAAAATAAATTTTACCACCCCCAATACTTTTTCACCAAGCCATGTAGTTTTCTTGCTGTGGATAACCCTCCCTGTAAGCCTTCGAAACTGGGATCGAAATCGTAGGAGTTTAAAAGCTCTTGTAAGCGGTTGCGGTTCAGTCTCAATACCTATCGTATTATCCCTTAGTTAGTGGGCAAAAGAATGGGAGATAACACATGTAACAATTAACACAGATAATTTAGTGAGAACATTTTATGTGTCTACATATGTCGTAATCGATGATCAGAATGCTAG
Source organism: Entomobrya nicoleti (assembly GCA_034695465.1). Lineage (NCBI taxonomy): Eukaryota > Metazoa > Arthropoda > Collembola > Entomobryomorpha > Entomobryidae > Entomobrya > Entomobrya nicoleti. The sequence continues at coordinate 10,965 of JAQFZG010001931.1, forward strand.
TATATGCATGCACTCACATTGTTCAATCAAAGGAGCGTGCAGTATTTCGGTGAAATAACACAAATTTGGGTTGAAACCGTGATTGTAAATGAAGCACTTTTGGCTTAAACATAATGATGTGGATCTACCCGATAAAATCTCACCGAGGTATTACAGTACCATCTGTAGGGAAAATAGCATAACAAGCACCATACCAAATGTACTACCAATCGTTTCTCATTTCGATCACTAAACATTAACTCATTCAAAACATAACGATTTGCATTATTTTGCCAGTAATTTTTTAGATATATTCCTCATCATAGTAAAATGGAACGCAGACTGATAAGTTAAAACTCTATTATTGACAATTTAGGCCTTGAGTTAACTTTTGTGGACATTTCAAGTCATTCTTTCACTTTTACCGAATGCGGAGACAGCCTTAGCTGAATAAATATGAAATCTCAAGTAAAGGGTTGACTTTAAACCAACTTTTGAAACTTTTGGGGTAATTAAACCATTCATGGGGTCATTTGCTTCGGACAATATAAAATCTGAAGTCTATGGTTGACTTTTAACAAACTTTGGCAACTCTTGGGTCATTTGGTTCGGCGAATTTGAGATCTCAAATATGATGTTGATATTTTACTATCTCGGGAAACTTTGGGTGTAATTTGGCTCAGTAAATATGACCTCTGAAGTCTACAACCTGACTTTTTACCCACTTGGGTAACTTTCGGGGTTATTTGTTTCAGAAAATATGGAATCTCAAGTATGGTTTGGACCTTTAACTATCTAGGGGTCGATTGGCTGTTTTGATTGTTAATTTACAAGTCTATACCTCAATCTTTACCACGTAGGGAACTTTTGGGTAATTTATTTATTACGGTTATTAGTTGTTATCGAAGTTCCACATTATAGATTCAGCTCTGCATTATAGCATCATAACTTATGTGTGTGCAATGTTACGTGAAAACGTGCATTCTAGTTAACCACCAACCAAAAATACTAAGGAAGCCATTGATAAAATAATTTACAATCGAATTGCCCCAAATAGATTTTAATTGAGGTAGGATAAGCCAACATGGGTAAAAGTAAAGCCCCAATAAAATAACGGAGGCACCTCGAATCATTTATGAAGCAAAGCTTCGGTTTCTGAAATTAATCTGTTTAATTTCAACCTTCACGTTATACTTATCCATACTGAATGGATTAGGATAAGCCAATATGGGAGATAAAATTGGGCTTCGCAAAAAATACAAAGTGGCACCGCATCACATATGAAGCTATGAGACCCCCTATGCTACCTGCTCAAAATAGATTTGGTGGGCATACTACATACGACAAGGGTGTAAATAACGGAGGGTGCTTTTCATGATCGTCTTGATATGACTAGGAAAGATTTTCTTAATAAAAAGAGAACTCTTCGGGCGAAAACGCGGAAACTGCTTGTTGGAAAAATTGTCAATCCGAAAACAAGCACTACCGAAAATATGACAATTAGAAAAAAAGCATCCGTGTAACTTTATTTGGAAAAAATTATACTCACCTATGACCAACTAAACGGAATTTAAAGGTGTATGGATCATTGTAATAAAAAATGAGTTTAATACGAATCTGTCTTTAATATGCAAAGATTATGTACTTCATTTAACTTTTAGCAAATAAAATATTAACTTTTCATACATATAACAAACTGGAAATCACATTTTTGGGTTGGTTCACATTTCACTGCACGGAAAGAAACATTCGCTAATAATCAAAACCAAATCCCGATGTCTCCCATGAATCGTAATGTAGAGGGTTTATTTCGTTTGACATTCTGGTGGACACCTCAAAACTTTAAATAGTAAGAGTTCCCAAATGTTGTTCCATAAACAAGAAGAAGACGTACGAACCCCCGAAGCAAATTTTGCCACATTTAATGCATGCTGTTTTTGCGCAAACAATCAACGTTGCTTTCATGTACACCCATGTAAAACTCATTTGATAAAATTAACTTCTCGAAGAAACTCGAATGTTGCCATTTTAATTCGAACGAAACGAATCATTGGTCCAGACTAAACAGCGCTGAGTTAACGATTTATTACGATTTTTATAGTGTACCTGATTTTGTGCCAGCAGTCATAAACAAACCTCCATATAAAGATGCTCCGCTGTTAACTTGATCTTTTTGATTTCACTAAAATAATTTTTCAATGTTCCAAATCACTCTACAACTTTCATGTCATTCTGTCAACTCTGTTATGCATCTTGAAAACCAGAGATTTTGATACACTTATGGTCCGCTGTAACACACTATGAAGATACAAAGTTTCGAATTCATGTCCTTTGTACTAGAAAACAATTGGTATGTACAGGAAAATCCATCCAGATTTAAATACAGTTCAATTTATCTGACGATTTAGTACTAAATGATCTGCATTTTTGGCTTCTTGACCGATTAGTATAACATTTATACCATCATTAAAAATATTTTACCAATTACACACTAATCTCGTTTTCAAGCTTTAGGTTATCGCCAAGTCACAGTAGTAGTGATGTGCTCCCATTCTTTAGAAAAATATAGTAGTAGTCTGTTTCCAACAAAACGGAGTATTGAGGGATCAAGGCTAGATTCGTGAAAGACATTATAAATAATCCATAAAGTGCTACAAACGAATAATGCAGTGATGATTTACATACAGAATTTTACTAGAAGGTCCACAAAATTTAAATTTCTGGCGTAAAGATATGGATTCAAAACACGAAAGGAACCTTCCATTATGATTCTGTTCATTCCGGATCGATCAAATATGATCAGAGTAACCGAAATCCGCTATGTCATAATGCCAGCGTCTTATAGTCCACTGAATGCCAGAGATCATGATGATTTCAAATAGCTGTTCTTCTAGTAACATGAACAAAGTCAAACCACCCATTCAACTATGTCGAATTATTGCTATAGATTTTAAGGAAAGGGGAAATTGCAAAATGAATAAATTGTATAACTAAATGATTTTCTCGATATTCTTGTCTAATTGTAAAGATTTCTAGAATAGAATAATTCTATATTTCTGACCACAAATGTATGTTTTTTTAATTTTGACTTATATTTCTGAATGAGTAGTAATCACTAATCAAATATTTGTGCGGTGTGTCGAATATCATCAATCGACTACAATGGCTGACATCAAATCAGATAATTTTGATAATGAACTCAACAATATCTGGGAAGAATTGAAGGAGGGATTAGACTGTATTTACGAGAGGCGAGGACTGACCGGTCGTCAATACATGAATCTGTACACGTATGTTGATAAAATCATTGTATCGCACTATGTATTTAATATGTTCAATAATTTAGTTTAAATGTATACTGCAGGCAAATTTTTAATTACATTGGTCGTGAACACAAGGGTTGTCCACTACGGCAAAAGCTGAAGGAGCTGATAAGAGGTTTCCTACGACAGTATTTAACAAAATTGATTGAGGTAAGACTTCCTGGAGGGCTCTGGGGACTGAAGCTGACACTCGGTTTTTGAAAAATCAGGTAAGCTAGTATGTAGTATTCATCATGCTGAAATGGTTCAATCGGGTTTGATTTCCAAGTGTACATTGATACGAGTTCATATTGCAAAGAATGGTATTAGGTTATTAGGTAGTATTATTAGAATGAAAGTTATTTAGGAGTAAGAGTAGTAGTATTTTCTGTTAAAAGTAGGTTCGGTTAGCCAGGTTTTCAATTCATGAAAATGTGTACAGGGTTTATTCGATGAGCGTCGAAAGGGAGTAATCGCAGTAGGATAATTTTACCCGAAAATTGGAATAAACTGCAGCGAACATTCTTAAGATTCATAATCAGCATGATGAAAACTAGGTATTAGCATTTTTTTTAAAGTCCCGAGTGTCAGCTTCCGCTGTGGACAAATACAAAAGATACTGTGTGTGTGCCAAACAAGATTGTAAAAATTGCTATTTTTGCAGGAAATGGAAACAACAATAGCAGAAGAAGTTCTTAACTTGTACAGCTGTCATTGGGAAGCCTATCTTTCGTGTTCAAAAGTTCTTAACAATATTTGTGCATACTTTAACAGGTATGTACGAATACCTGAATACGACATATATCAACACGCCCTGGTCGTTTGGAAGGAATGTGTATTTTTAAGATTTCATAACAAGGTATGTTAAATGTCAAAATCATCCTTAACCGAATAAAATGGGGTTGGAGACCAGGTTTTAATTTATTTTGGTATGCAAACTAGGTCACAAATGCAGTGTTGGAATTGATTCATCGAGAGAGAAATGGAGAGATAATTGAGACAACAAGTGTAGTCAGTACGGCGGTTAGGTCGTATGCTGAACTTGGTATGCTTCAGCTACTACAAAAAAGGTTATACTAGTTAATACTGTATCTTAACCCCACTATTTTTACTTCAGGACTTGATGTGCATGAACCAGAAATTAAGACAGAAAAGCAGAGGAAGATTATATTAAAACAACAAGAGCAACATCAATTCAACACTTATCAGGCATATTTTGAAAGTCATTACTTGAAACAAACTGAAAACTTCTATGCAAAAGAGTCCTTGTCTTTATGGCAAGAACATTCTATCACGGAGTACGTGGAAATGGTAAGACAATCCGCCAAAAAACGACTTATCAATTAAAGTTTTTGCTTCAATAAAATATTTCCACTAGGCTGAACAACGTCTGAGGGAAGAAGAAAAAAGAGCAAAGTTGTATTTGAATGGCAGCTCCCTGAAAGGTTCAATGGAGACTTGCACAACGGTACGTATCAAACGCACATATATAAGTACTCATTGGAGATTTAGCTACATGTTTCTCTGCTCATAGATTTTAATTAGGCAGCACTTAGAAGCTCTTCAGGATGAGTTCAAAAGACTTCTTTATTGTGAGGACAATGAAGGTCTTGCCAAAATGCACAGTCTTATGGCAAGGCAATATGATGCCTTGGTTGGAATTTGCAATGAATTTGAGACATTAGTTTGTACTAAAGGAATGTCGGCACTGGAAGAAGTTTGCGAAAATGGACGAGATGTATTACATAATATCACTGGTTCAATAATCGTAAACTTATATTTTAAATGCATTAAAACAACAATTAAATCTTTCAGAATCCAAAGCTATACGTGTCCACCATTATAGACGTCCACCGCAAATACACCCATATTGTTCAAAACACATTTAAAAATGATTTCATGTTTGCTGCAGCCTTGGACAAAGCATGTGTAAACTTCATCAATACGAATGCTGTCACCAAGTACGTGATGTTAACACAAAGTAAAACTAATTTGTATCCAGCAAGAGACTAACCAATTTGTATGTGTTTGCTTTGCTTGATTAGAAATGCTAATAATACGGAAAAGTCGCCGGAGCTCGTTGCTGAATACTGCGATCAATTATTAAACAAGTCCAACAAAAACTTTGAAGACATTGAAGATACCCTGACTCATATTGTATGCACTCGTTAAGAATTCTGTATTTTCTAAACTATATGAACAAAAGTTTTCATGATGCCTTTGTTTGGTAGATGACAGTATTCAAATACCTGGAAGATAAGGATGTGTTTCAAAAATTCTACAGCGTAAAGCTGGCCAAGCGACTCGTGTCGCACTTGTCGGGGAGTGACGAAGCAGAATCTTACATGATTACATTGTTAAAGCATGCTTGTGGTTCTTACTATACATCAAAACTACAGCGAATGTACCAGGTTTGAATCTGAACGTTTGTGTTCAATATTGCAATGTATTACTTAAAACTTTCACGGCTTTTGGTTTTTGTATCAGGATGTTGGATTGTCTAAAGATTTGAATAATGAGTTCAGAAGTTACTTGGAAGATAAAAAAGGTGCACTTAAGTTTGAATTTGAGATCCAAGTCCTTTCGTCGGGATCATGGCCCTTTACACAGTTTGTAGAATTTGGTCTACCAGCAGAGGTTTGAACTTGCTATATATATTTATATACACTCCAAACTAACACTTTATACTTTAACTGCAATTTTATTCCGTAGTTGGAACAAAGTACAAACAAGTTTACTGAATTCTACAACACAAAGCATTGTGGTAGGAAACTTATCTGGCTCCACAACCTCTCCAACGGTAACATTGTGGCCAACTGCTACAGGAAAAGTTACATGTTCAAAGCGTCTGCATTTCAAATGGCTGTACTCCTTATGTTTAATTCAAGCGATTCGTATCTTGTAAGAGAACTAGCAGAGGATACAAAACTCAAAATCGACATTCTTGTTCAGGTAAAGTTACTGAAACTGAGAATGAAATAAAATAAAATTCATAATCATTATTTTGATTGCAGGTTGTGCTGAGTTTACTTAAAGTTGGACTTTTGGCAGCTCCAAAGGGGGATAATGTAGATAATCTGACAGATGACACTAAAATATCATTCTCTCGGAAATATACAAGTAAGAAACTGTGTGTCAACATTAATGCACCCCTACAAACTGAAGTCCAACAAGAACAAGAGAAAACTCATAAAATCATAGAAGAGGACAGGAAGTTTGTAATTCAAGCAGCTATCATAAGGATTATGAAAATGAGGAAGGTATGCGGGCATCAAGAATTAGTTGCAGAGGTTTTCAGTCAGCTATCCAACCGTTTCAGTCCACGTGTAGAATCAGTTGAGGTAAAATAAACCTATAATATACTACACTGATTTGATAATTAAATGTTTGTAAAATGTAAATGTCTGCTTATTTATAGAAATTCATCGATACTCTAATCGACAAAGAATATCTTGTACGTAACACTGGACAAAAAAAGATGTACTCCTATTTGGCCTAAGTAAATTAGCAACGTAATACAGAAGAAAAAAATTATCAATTACTATAAATGGCCATTGTGCATAAATGTGTATGTAAGTGCATCAAAATTGTTAAAGCAAATAATAAAGTCAAAATTAATGATGAAAACATAAATCACAGAATTTATGTATATATTTATCTTTATCACAAATAATTGCTACTTAATAGCCCAAAAAATTTGTCAGAGAGAATACCATTGTCTCAGGACGTCAGACCTACAATTAATAGCCTATATACTCTATCTCTTTTCTATAATTATATTAGATCACCTTTGTTAAGCACTGAAGTCGATAAAAGATTTGTTTCACCGCATCATTTTATCTTACTATATATATTAAAAACCAAACATGAGGATTCAGTTACCACACACATACCAAACATACATATTAGGGAATATAATTGTCATGCGTCTAAAATGGCATGGTTTCCCCCTTTTTTACCCCGAATTATTCCCCTAAAATTTAATCGCGTGCCTTTGTTTTCCCCCTTTTTTGTATTGCTACAAAATACGTAAAATAAAATAAAACATACAATCGGGAGCAAGGTCAATTTAAAAAAAAATATGTGTTTCTATCTCGCTTTCCACCCAATCTTTGAAGCTGGTCCACTTTTGTAAGCGTGTGGATCTTATCAATTTGGTAACCTCAGGCTGGGTTATCCAGCCTACGTCACCACAAATGCAAGCAATATTTTGTGTTCCTTCATTCTTGAATGCTACGAAAAGTTAATAACTTAAATTCAGGCATAAGCCTATGCTGTAGACTGTAATTTCTTTGCCCGAAATGTCAAGCAAATATTGTTGGGATGAGTTACTCCACTTTTTAGGCAATCAAGCACTCATTCGTTTTGCTCTTCAGTCATTCCATGTAACTTCTGTGGTTTTTCTGTTCTATGCCGTTTATTGTAACTACAAAAATTCCATTGGGGAGAACTTTTTCCTCAATATCGATGAAAAGTTTGTTCCT
>JAQFZG010001932.1:0-18727 GCA_034695465.1 Entomobrya nicoleti
GCGAATAGTAGCAGAACAACAAGTAAATATATTCTTAGAAAAGTTTAACGTTAATCTTTAAAATCTGTAATTTTAATTTTAAACGGTATAACTAAATAGCAGCTTATCAATATGGTGTTTTAAACAAAATTGAATTCAACGAGTAAGAAACTGATCTTGAACGCCATTATAAATCCAAATAAACACTTTCTAAACTATATGATCTACTTAGGAAGTAAAATCAATCCAAAACTTATATATTGCATGTTTCAATTTGTTGAACTTTGGCATGGGTTCATTTGGTAAGATTACATATGTTGGTCTGACAAATTTTTCGTACTAACGAACTCGGTTAATGACTTCATAACTGCGATCTTTAAAAAAATGTTTGGACCAGATCAATTGAAATTTCGCAAAAACGTGTTCCACAATATAAAGTACGTAACCACCAAATTTGACCTAACTTTGACCTGAGTCAACCGATTCGGGCTAAAATCATTAGATTTTTTCTATGTATTTTTTAAGTCAACAAAGAACATAAGAGACCGAACCGACAGACCGACAGACTCGGTTGTGAGCCAACATTATTAAGCGCCACTTTCACTTATTAAAAGGCTGTGTGTGCAAATTCACAGGTCTATCGCAGTCAGCATTCATTTGAATTTGCACGGCGACCTACTTTTTCCCATAGAAATCAATTTTTTACTCGTGGTTTTTTGAACAAAGTGTAATGCTACAACTTTTATACGTACGTGAAAAGCACATAACATTTATATTTAATTAGCAATCTCTAGTTAATCCGATACTATGTTGCCTTGATAATATCAAATAGGCTGGTATGTATAAGCTGGCAAATTGTGTAATGTTATATGGGGAAAAAGTCAAAGAACTCCCCACTGAACTGAAAGTTCTTTTTCCTCGGAAAATGTACCAGACCAAATGATTAAGTCTCTCTCTGACATTTATACACAAAGTGAGTGGGACGAAATGAAGATGATATTGTCCATGATAATTGCCCAACTTAACCTTCATAGTTTGGTATATAAAAATTTCGTGTAGTAATTATTGTCAACAGGAGCGTTCTCTTCATAAATTCTTATACTGAGATCATGTGTGTGTGTGCTCATGCATGCCATGGTGCTCTACCTAAATAATATGGTTTGTAAAAATTTCTGGAGAAGTGAGTACTCATTCCTCCATAAATTCCAAGTGGTTTGGAACAAAAAGTACACAAATTATACAGAAGTTAGTGGGTAGAAGAGTGAGAGAACAAATAGAATTACCTTGATTACAATTTCCGTTTCCTCCTTCGGTAGGCCTTCCTATCTTTTTATCATCCGAATTGTGTTCCATGTATTTATGTGATGTGGCATTTGGTTTTTATACCAATGATGAAGCTGATGATCATGATGATGTGGAATGAATTGGGTTGCTTGTAAAGAACAACGTGATAATATCAAAGATGATGATGATAATAATGGCATGGAAATGGAGTGAGAGAAAGTAATGTGCAAGCGAGCGAGAAAGTGAAAGATGAGGATTGAGATTCTGATAAAAAATCAGAACAGATTTTTTTCCAGACGTTTAAGCATGCACAACATCTTTATACATATCTGCTTTATTATTACCACTCATGTAACATGTTGAAACACTTAGTTCGTCTCTCATTATGAGCTCATTTGTGAGAACTTTTTTTATATTTGTATTAGTTTTCATGAAACAACTAAAAGTTAATAAAAATTTGTTGCATGTTAGTCTAGTTCAAAAAATAAAAAGACTCTCCCCAAACTTGTTCAACTTTGCTATCCACTCACACGAAAGTATTTCAGAATTCATCAACTTATTTCAGAGCAGTGCTAGATTTGATATAATTTTTTATGAAAATACGAGGTAAATATTAATAACATCATCACAGTCACTGATTGAAGGCATGGAAGAACAAGTGAGCAGTCAGCATCGGTAGTGCGTAAATAATGTATTGTACATACAATAAAATTTCAGTACATCAAAACGATGGGGGCAATTAAATAATATACAAGGAAAACGTACAACTCTTTTATGTATTTTACCTGAAGAATGGGTAAATAGTCTTCTCGTCTCTTGTCGTTGATGCTACTAACAATATCACTACTATTCTCGTTCACATGAGAATGAGAGCTTTTTTATATTCACTGCAATTCATAACACTAATAAAACCGACTGATGTGATATAAAAGTGTTGAGGGGAGAATAGATTTTTTTCTCTCTGTTGCCTATTCACTGTTCTATGTAATTATTATTATTCATAGAGAAGTTAGTGAAGAAAGAATGCTGCTGCTGTTGTGTGTAAGTATTCCGTTTTAAATGAATGAAATTGTCATATTTATTAGCATTCATGTTGGGCTTGTTCTTCCGTCTCCAATATTATTTATGATGATGAAATAGTTCGGGAAAAAACGTTACAAAGGTTATTCAAGTGACTTTCTTGATGAAGATTACGAAGAATATGCCTGAGTACGATGGGTGAGCAGTGTGTAGGGAATACAGTGATAGAAGTTGAGATGATGGGTGGTTGGTTGGTTGACTGAGATGACTGGTTGTCTGACAAAGTAACAATGTGACGGTGACATTGACGAAGAATGAAGCAAAGCGTTTTGAGATAGTGACACGACACACAAGACGTTAAGACAAGAGACCACAGTGAAACGTGTTTTTTTCCTACTTTGTCCGCGCTCCCTATCTAGTGACTTGGTTGAGTTGCTGGTTTGTGGAGGTGAAAATATTTTTTGCGAGAGAGAGCTTTTTTTGCAGAAAAAAGGAGTGGAAAAAGATGTGAAGCTCTTTCTTCCTCCAGCGCAACTTCACTACTGACAAGTTTACTCCAGCAAGTCTGAACAGAGAGTTGAGAAAAAAACTCCAGAGGAGCAATAAGAGAAGTGAACTGCTGCTGGTGGTCTCTGCTGGTATAGAAGTTAGTGGCATTCTTCATTTTCTTCTTGCTTCTCTCGACTCATTTTCAGTTTGTGTGTGTGCATTAGCACAACGCAGCAAGCGACAATAATGGACATACAGCAACAAAATAATGTGTTCTTTTTTTTCCTTGCTTATTCCATTGACAAAATATACGTAGATTTCACTTCTTTCCTTAGTCAGCCAAGCCAGCATACTCTTGGGAAGGACAAGGAAAGAGAGTAGAGCATTCTTAAGAGAAATTTATTTCTATGTAAAAATAATATAATATGAGTACATATGCCATAATATGTATGTATCTATGTCTGAATTCGTATTTTCACAAGCAGAATACAATGTATGTAATATGTGTGTGCAACAGGCATTCTCTCATCATCGTCATCTTTTTCCTTTTCTATCATATTATCTTATATTGCCTTGTGGCTCCTATTACTCTTTGTAGCTACTTAGTTTTTTTTCGGCAGAAAGTATGCGAAAAACTTTCGTCTCACTAGTTTAGCCAAAAAGTTTGCTAGTGAAGCAGCAGGGAAGAAACTTACGGAGGCTATATATCTTGCAAAAACTTACAAACCAAAACCGAAGCAAACCACATCAAGCATTTAAAACATGTAATGGCAATGATAATAATAATAAAAAAGGCGATACGTATGTGCATGCCTGTATGCATCTTCATGGAAACTCACCAGGGCTGCCTTTGCTTCAGAGAGTTGAGTCTGAGTCAAAGATGCAAGGCTCAGTCGCGGTGGACTGGAGTAAAATGAAAGTCAAATCCTTCTCTCTTGTTTTACTTGCTTTTCCCATTTGCTTTCTTGATAAAGTCATGATTACGGAGACTTGTAAATAGTCTAGTGGTTGATAAATAGAGAGAGGGAGAGAGTTACTGTGCATGTTGCATAAGTCAATTGACGTTATGATAATGATGCTGATAATTGCAGTAGAAAAAAAACAAAAGAAATTTTTATTGTCATTAATGTACCATAATGATGCAACCTGCTGTCCTACTTGCTTACTTCTTTTGCACAGCGCACCGCATGATGAGAGGACCGACCGGTATCAAAAAAAAGTTAAGTAAACTACGTGTTATCTCGTTGATGTGTGGTGGTTGGTTAAGTTAGAGAAAGCTGGTTCAAAAAGCAATGTAATGTGTGTGGATCATGTCGTCATGCCGTCATTACCAAAGTAGTTGGCATCATTATTGTCATAATATCAAGGAAAACAAAAATGGCAGTGAAAGCGATGATGATAATGGTGAAAATTATTGTACCAGTGAACAGAGCATCCCATGGTTTTTTTGGCCACTATTTTCTCTTTTCCCCTTTTTTAATGGACTCCCAAATGTGGCCCTAAAAGCATTTCTAGTTGTGTCTGGCTTGCTATGCAATTATCCAACACATCAATACATAATTTCAGAACGAAATGAACTGATTCGGTTGGTTACGTTACGATTCCAAAATTTTGCAATTGTTGCAAGTGGTGTATGTGGTGGTGGTAATGAATGCACTATGTTCAATTAAAATAGCATCATGCATTTTTATGTGTGTTTTTCTTGAATGGTTTTTATTATATGGTCATTCAGAATAATTCAAAAGTTGGCTACAATAATAGTCAACTTAGAATAATATTTTTGGTTGGTATACTTATTATAAATACGATGCACTATTATTATATGTACCCATATATTATCCATATATATATTTTTTTGTAAATTTTATCATTTCAAAAAAATTATCAATGAAGCACTACAAAGTTCAGTTGTCGTGTACACTTTTTTGTTTTTTTATAGTTATTCCTAATAATGGTAGGTAAGAGTTCTTAAAGTATACTTTTAAAGTACACACAATCGTTGACAGATAATAGTACGAAGTATTTCATTGTGTACGTGCCTATTATATTATTACCGTCACTGTTGCCTGTACAATTATAGCAGGTTGTTTCATTTTTTCTTTCAAAGTTTATACCCTTGCTCCAATAATGATTAAGTAGCGTACATACAAGGATAATAAGAAAAAAGGCTTTGGATTGAAGGAGATATTATAATTTATATTCTTATTATTGCTAATTTATTTTATAAAGTAGTCTTACAGGTAATATACGTTTAAGTTGCGTGGAAGTGTGTAGTAATATGTACTTTGCGTAATTATAATGATCGACTTACTTGAAAATTGTAAGAAAGAAACTAACAATAAGATTACATTTGTTTGTCTTGATTTTTTTTTCGTTTAGCTGGTATTTTTTTCATTATCAGGATAACCCTAATTAACCCTAATAACTATTAAGGGATAAAACGAATAATAAATAGGAATTATACAATTTAATCGATGCATCTCCTGAATTTTTTTAAAAGAATATTTTGCAGCTACAAAAAATTTAACTAGATGACTACTTCGAACTAAAAAAGAAAGAAATTTGTAACAGTAAGTGCGTAACTTTTGTAAGTTTGTGATTGAATTGGTTAGAATGTAACTAATACATTTTTCATACAGATTACTTCTGTTTACTTTATACTTAATTAAACAGTCACATTTTACAAGAGAATGACTACATTTGAAATGTGTATAAAATAATTACAATTCATTAATATGATTGACGATCAGCGTAAAAGATGAATTCGTTAATTTTAACGAAATACAACCATATTCTGTAATCATGTATGTTGAATAAAATTATCCAGTATAACCAACACAAAATGTTATTGATATTAACTTACAAAATGCTGAAATCATCGATTTAGTTTTACAATGGCAGTATATTTTTTTCCAAATAAGACCACTACTTGAAAATATTTTTATTCTTAATGTGAGTATATACCAAATGTATGAATTGATTAGATTAAGGAGCTTGTATGTTTTTCTTCAGTTACGATGGTTGAGCTGACGACTGTTTTCATTATATTACGCATATCTTAAAAGAATATTCATGATGGATTAAAAATTACTTGATTTAACTAACTCACTAACTAAGCGTTTATCTGTGTACTAAATACTTTTATGTAGCTACCAGTATCGTCATCTATGTGTATAATATATATGCTAGCGCTACAGCAATAATCTAGTTCAGTTATTACGTATTTCTTAAAGTCAATATACTAATTGTCTGTAATTTCCTCTAAAGTATACCATAAAAACGCTTTATAAAATTTTAAGTGTAAATTAACTAGTAACTAACAAGGTATTCAACATTTTTCAATATTTTTTTTAGAGTGAGTCTATGATTTCAAAGTTACATATATCTAAGCACTCATTTCTCGTTGTTGCATTTCATTAGTAATGATTTATTCTTCTGTCTCTCTGTCGGTATCACTTTCTTGGCTGAAGGGATTGAAAATCAGTTTTATTAATAACATGAACAAGACAACAGTTCAGCACTCATTTGAAATTTCAATGTGAAACGTTTACGTTTGTGGAGCATTCTTATAGTGACTGTATAGTCATGCTTAAAATATTAGTGTAACACAGCTTGATTTTTTTTCTAGCAAAATTTATCATTACGATATTTATCATCATGCCGTTATTTGCAAATTTAAAGTAAGTGAAAGTAAAGCTGTCATTGCCCCCCATTTGATTCGATTCCTTGATTCAGGTTTTTTTTCAAAAGAATTACGATACATTTTTAAAAGATGTACATATTTATCAGTGATAAATTTACCAATTCATAAAAACTGTAAGGAGTTGCAAGAAGTTGTTCTCCGATAGCCTTAAAATAATCGTTATCTGTCATTGGAGGTGAATTAAGTAGATTTTTTTGGTGTTTCCATTCAATTTATTTCTCTTTTTATTATTGTTACTGTAATAGTTAACAAGTGTCTCTATAATTTTTCATAACAATATATATAACATTTTTTTGTATGCATAACATAACTATGAAGTATAAGTATTTTAGCATATAATATTTAAATTCATTGGCAAAAATCAACTACATTTTGACTACTACAAAAAAAACTCAAGAAGTAAATCCTTCTTTTCTTGTAAATCAATCATTGGTTATTATTTACTTAATCATTTTTTAAAGTTGTCGTTGGCGCGCATCATTAACAACTTCAGACAGCATAACGAACATGATGTGTGGTGATGTGAACAAGAAACAACTAATTTAACTATGATTACCGCTACCTACTTTTCTTGTACTAGCCAATAACTAGCTTATCCATTATTTAACTATCCCAACAAAAATTATATATTTTTATTCGCATCCACTACAAATGCCCAACAACACCACTGCACTAAAGTCACGCACACTCCGTTTCAATTGCAATTTTTAATCAGTAAATGTCACAGAGCATGCGGTTCTGCTTTGTTCATTGCTATTACAATTTATGCTTATTACTATCACTATTCTTTAATGTATAGTTATTATGATTTACGTGACTCATATCATTATACAACGAATCGCTAACGAATTTTTTTTACCAGTTTTATACTTAAATAAATGCATGCTTTTATAATAGTTCTATTCTTGTATAATATTTTTTTAAATATAAATTCTCTACGAAAAACGACTACAATTGCTTGCCACTATCACAACATTTTTTCCATTTCTTGCTGCTTTTAGTATTTTTTTTCTCCTTAATTACTAAATTGTATTTTCCGCTTTTTTTATTAAAAACTAGAATTTCTTTATTGTTGCAGGTTTAATTATTATGTATTTACTTTGTTTATTTCAATCTACTACAAAAAAGTACACTTGAACTTTTGACCATTTCTCTGACACGTGACTCCTCTCGTTCATTCTTTTATTTTATCCATTCATCTTGCTTCAAAGATTTTAGTTAATATGCTTACAATTCTAGGGTCTACTTCTCTTTGTTTTTTTGTATGTTTTTTACTTTGTGAAAACGGTATAGTATATATTTTTCTATAAATAGCGTTTCCTTTTTAACCCGTTTCATATTTACTATTTTTCTTCATTTTCTTCTTTTGACTCAATCGCTTTGGCATCCTTTTGTTGCTGTTGCGGAGACATTTCTCTGGCACGATGTTCTAGTTCTGCCTTGAAGTTTTCAATGTCTTGTTGGCTGTAATAAAGATAAATGAGTTTATATAATTTAAAAATTCTACGCAGCTTTGCTTATCAAATAGTTACAAATTAGTATTGTTGAAAGTGTACCTGATCTGCATGAAAAGAATCCCATTGATAAGATTTAGCATGTCTAGTACGGAACCCATTGAAGGAGGCTGAATTTGAATTGGTGGGAGACCTTTTCCATGTGCCAGATCATTAATCTAAAATTCAAAGATTTAAATTCACACAAAGATTATTGGTTATGGCGATCAGATAAAAAACTAAGGGATTTTCAGAGACATGATTAAATAAAATTAGTTTACTTTTCTTTGTAAGACGACTGCTTGTTGGGTTAAATGTTGCAGGCAATCGGAAGCCTCCCGAGTCTTTTCATGCTTTTCACCGAGTTGTTCCTTGTAGATGGAATATGTTTCGCGTTCATTCATCAACGCTGATCGGAAGTCACCTTTAAATTAAAAAAGAAGAAGATTTACATCAAACCATATGTACCCAAATAAATCACGGTATTATTACACATAAAATGCAGTAAATTGGTTTGCTTACCAATGCAGCTTTGCGTTCTGGCTACCAAATGGTGACCCACAGCAGTTTTAAGGGATCGTGCTCCAAAGTACTTTTTGCTCAAATCCAGGGCCTTTTCAAGGAACTTAAGTGAGAGCTCATATTCACCCACCGCATGAAGTATCAAGCCAATGTTACTGTCAAGTAGGGCAATATGAGGATGGTTCTCGCCACAGACGAGCAAGGAAAGGTAGCGTGCTCTGTACAACAGCTTAAGAGCAGTGGTCACTTGGTTATTCGCAAAGCAGTAGAGGGCCAGATGGGTGTACTCGAGAATTGTGGTAGGATGGTCGACTCCAAGGATCCTCTCTGCCATAAAGAGCGCCTTTTGCTGGTACGCCATGGCATCCGCATGCTCTCCCATGACATAATTCAGTCTTGCCAATGAGCGGAGACAAAGAGCAATGTCGGGGTGCATCGCTCCATACACATTATTTAGTAAATTGAGGGACTCGCTCAGTAGCTCATAGCCCTCTCGGAAGTAGCCCGAAGACATTTTGTTCTGAGCGGTCCCCAGATAAGTGTAAGCGTCTGAAGCTTTTGGATCGATATGTTTCACAACTGGAAAAACGTTGAGGATATCCTCTTGGCTGAATGCATTATTTCCTGAACCAGTCTTTGTTCCGTTTCCCCCATTTCGCTGATTTGGATGAAACTGGTATTCTCGTAGATGAATCTGTACCCCTGTCTTTAGGCAAAAGGATCTAAGAAGAGACAACTTCTGTACGCCATACATTACCAAAACCTGATCCAAACTGTCATGAACATCCTCAGGGAAAACGAAGCCGTAGTATGATCGAATATCTTGACGAATCTGCTCCCACAAAGAGAACTGGCTTAATGAAGTCCACTCTGAACCCGAGTTGGAGGTACCTCCATTGCTGGAATTACTACGAGAGGTGGATTTTCCACTTTGCTTGTTCCCCTTCCTTCCACCGTGAGTGCCCCTGTTTTGTTTATTTGACTGTGGAGTCAGCTCGTCAATGATAACAGGTGGCGTCACAGTGTGATTTCCAGACATCAAGAAGCAATTGAGAAAATGACTGATGGCAACGCTCTGATTCATCACGTCCACTGACTGGATGTATGGATTGAACACGTGCTTCGCACTCCTTGAAATCAGTTCCATCACTGCAATTGAGGTCATGAAGTGGGGTAAGCTCTGAAGATTGTTGGTCGTGGTGCTACCCTGTTGTGAATTCTGAGAAGAACCGTTGCTGTGTCCGTTGGTATTATTATTATTGCTGCTGCTGTGATTGCTGTGGTTATTACCATGACCATTAACTACGACCCTGCTCTGATTTTGTTCCTTCATTTGTTCTTCTCGCTCGATGAGTAGGTAAACAACACGTCCCAAGTAGCGGATGTTGATTCCTCGGCTGTGCATTGCAGCACTGAGCGTGAGTCCGTCCATGATGAGCGCGTTAGGTCCAAAAAACGTTGTACCACTGTCCAGGGCGCAAGCACTGTATTAATCATACAAAAAGGATTCCACCACCCGATATAAATATACAGCAGCCAATTAGCAGATAGACTTTCATGCATAAATCATAGATAAACCTGAATGATCCCAACATGCGAGTGAAAGTAATGTAAAGTGAAAATGCGATGCAAAGCTAAATATTTTTTTGTATTTTTATATCATGTGTCCATTCTGTTTACCTGTTTGATGTGATGTCACGCACAAATTGTGGCACTTGGAAGAGCACAAGAAACTCGCACGCTTCCTTGTTGAGACGGATTTGGAGCTCAAGGGACGGATACTTTTTCCTGGTCACTGTAGAATCCTTATCAGCTTGTTTTTGTTGATCTCCTTCAATCTTTGTTTCCTGCTTACTGTCATCTTGGCTTTGTTCGCTACTTGTCGTTGCTTGTGTTGACTCAGCTTTACTACTGCTGCTGGTGCTAGGCTCACATCCTCCTTCTATAAGAATGTGCTCAGCAGTACTGTGACGAACGTTTGGAGAAAATATGTCAGGATTGAATCTAATATCAAACTCTTTTTCTGATAGGGAGCACACTGATACAGCTGCTTGTCTAATTGCTTTCATTGTTGTGGATTCTTCAGATTTTGCTTCAGGTGAGTTGGTGATACTTTCCACCATTTTTTGATCCGTTTCAGATGATGAAGTCGCATTTGTCTCGTCTTTTGCAGGGGAAGTGGGGGATGTTTGTGATGTGGAAATGGACTCCTCCTCAGGGGTGGTGGTTGTTGGTTGTTGATTGTCGTCAGTCTCAGATTTTGTCTTCGTAGCACCTTCGTCGTTTTCTGGGTTGTCAGCTTTATTATTACTAGTAGGCGTTGTGGTATTGTTGGCGTTTGCACTCAGTGTCTTCTTGAGGCCGAGCGTCTGAAGATGGTAGGCTGCCAGCTTGATAAAACTCATGTAACGGGACTCAACAAATGCGTCGACGAGTTCCTGTCGCAGACAGCAGAGCTTGTGCGGGTGTTCCATGGGGAAGTTCATGTCCTTCATGTCATGACATAGTTCAACATTTTCTCCGGGAAGATAGTTGATGTCTGGAGGGAAAGTGCGAAGTAAGTCGAGAATGTAGTGTCGGCCGTCATTTCCAATGATCCCTTTGCACTCAACAGACGAGCATAGCTCTACGGGATCTTCCTTCTCATTGAGAACAAAGTGCGGCAGAACTTTGAGCCTGGGAGCAGCCTTCTTGAGCAGTTCAAGGTACTTGTCATTCGTCACTACTGTCTTGCCAAAATCAATGGAGCCGTAAACGACGGACTGGTCCTGTTCCCGCTCTAAAATTCCGGGGATTATGGACTGGGCGGTGACTCTGTAGCCTCGATAGTCAATGACAACTGTGCCAAGAGTATACAAACCTTCTAGGTCAATTGCATTATATGCAGCCACTCCTTGCAGATCATTGCGTGGAGCAACGTGAGCAGCAGCGTCACCCCCGAGCTCCTTGTAGTGGTCGCGGACATCAAAACCCAGTGAGAAAAATATGTTAGACCAGATGAACATTTGCATTTTGTGGCTCTCGCCAGGGTTAATTGCCATGATGTTGCCATCAATGACGGCAACAGCGCCTCTTGCAGCGGCTGACACAAAGTCTGAATGCACTTTAAAAATAGCACGTTCTCTGAGGAGACGCTCTGGAAGGGTTGTTCTGGGAAGCTCTCGAGTGGATTGAAGCTCCTCATTCCAATCTCTTGTTTGGCCGGGAATGTGCTCTTCATAACCGAGCTTTGAAGAAAAGGCCTCTTCAGCGCGGATAGCGTCTAGGTTGTGTTGCATGGTGGGGGTTACCCAGGAGTAAACTTGGTAAGGGGTAGCGACCCTCTCAAATGGATGTCGGCTCATGCGACGGCGCTGAAGCTGAGTAAAATTCTTCCTGAAGGCGGGTGAGATTTGATTTAGGAGCTCGATTAGGGAGTGGCTCAAAAAGTTGTTAGGGGTGGCAGGCAAAGGATCAAAACTATCCACTGATGATCGATTCAAAAAGTAGCCACGAGGCGAGGCCGTTATATGACACGTTTTGTCTTCTAAGGTTACGACCAATAAGTACATGAGGTCTCCATGAAGTTTCCGGTAACCGGGTGGTGGGTTCCATCCTGAAGCGGCTAGCACCTAAAATGTTCCAAAGACATGTGGTTTTAAGATATTTACAAAAAAAATGAGTTCAGAAGACAAATTATTGCTTTCATATAGTTAACTTACTTTAAGGCAAGAGATAGGTTTTTGATCTTTATTTAATGGATGGAGTGGGGTGAGGAGCAGTGGGTTGATCGTGGTCACCCCTCCTGTAGTGGAACCACCCCCAGGCATTATGTAATCAGGAGGAGTGCAGTCGACAACCCTCTTTTTCCCTGACAGTTCTCCTCCACTGACAGCATTTAGGAAGGATAAGGAAGCGCAATCTGTACCCGCATACGCATCCGCCCAATCTGAAGGCTTCAGTAAGTCCCTTACATGCTTGACATGAATTCTGGCCTCGCGACAAGTGTATGGCTCCTCTACCACTTTAATCACGCTCCCATCCTTCAGACCAGGAATACTCTTGAGCTCGGCAAAATTGTCTAGTGTATTGCCGTCCAATTGGAGGGAGAAACAGGTCCGATGACACGTATCCTCACGTTCCATCAACAACTGGTGCAGCTCTTGCACAATTTCTGTACTCGACACTTGAATCTCAAAGGGTTCTGCTGCCGGAGCAATGATTTTAATTGTTAATCCCGAATCATGGACATAGTATACGTCTTCCGCCACTACAGTAGGACCCTCGGCTTTGGAAGCGTCACCACTTCCACCTTCCTTTTCATCTTGTAAGTCTTGTTGTGCGGTGGTGGCAGTGGTGTCACTACTTTCATTATTGGCACTGGTGGTGTCGTCGCAATCAGGAGTGGAGCTACTGGCAGTGTCCGTAATTGAGGATGATGTCTGTGAAGAGCCTTTTCCCTTTTTCGACATTGACTTGTTACTGCTATTATTACTAAAGTTATCAGTTGGACTTCTGCTGTCCCTATCACTTGAGCTACCATTCTCGAAACCAGTTTCATGTACACCACCGCCTCCCCCACCTCCATCCTGGTTAGCGGGTGCGGGACTTTTGGACTTACTGCCTGCACCATTCATGATGACCCCATTCTTTAAATTTGTTGATTCAGTCTCATGATCTTCTCCAGACGAGGAAGAAGCAGAGGAGGACGAAGAGGTAGGAGAACACGAGCTCACACTATCCCCGGTCCCATTGTTATTGTTGCTATGGATACTATTGTTGTTTGCCGACGTGGTAGTAGTTGTGGTGGACTTATGGCTAGCAACATCTTTTTTCTCAGCAATTGTCGTGGTTGTCGTTGTGGTGGTTGTGGTAGCATCAGCTCCATCCGTTACTTTCATAGTTATCCCGTATTACTGGAATACTGACTAATTCCAGTGCACCAGTACAAGTATTTTAGTTATTTACAATTATGTAAATTCCTTTCGATGCAGAAATCTGATTTTTTTCTATTTATAACAGTCTATACGTTTCTCATATGAACAATGCTATTATTTCGCAAAAAAATTAAGACAAATTCGACTGTACTTCTTGGTTATCTTTAAGAGAAGTAGTGTAATTTCACTTGATGAGATTTATTTTCATGACGAGACCACTCGGGAGGAAAATCTGGAAACAAAAATAAGCATGAACATTAGAAAGGGACATCATCATATCATATAACTTAACATCTTATAATGGACAATAATAATGACATCCTTTATTTTCAGTTTTCATGAAAAATGCATGAACCGGTGCAGACCGATTTTTTGTATTGGGTTTTTCTCTTCGAAAGACAAGCTTGTCTTTGTTCTCTCATTTTTAGCTTTGTGGGGGATGATGAGTAATCTCATCTGCACTGCATGACTGCAAAAATAGTTCATATATACGGTGTACGGTATTCTCATGGAAATCATCATCATAAAATGAAGTTCACTGTACTCGCTCAGTGCAGCCCATTGCAACTTTTACATAACAAACACGACTGATGCTTTTGAATGTTGGATTGGGTTAGAAAATAAATGTGCAGAGCAGTGTAGTGTTGACTGTACTCTTCCTAAATAACAGCACCAGCTTTCCATAGTTTCCATTGTGTATTTGGAAAGTCATGCGGTATAGCAGTATATTACTGTATTCGGCTTGAGCAGTTGATGGAGGCGGAGGGCGACATGTGACTCCATGATCATGACGATCATCATGCGGAGTTAGCGGAGAGAAGCTTTTATGTACCTAAACAATGCTTTTTACTAAAAGCATGCATGAAAATGAGTAAAAAGGATGATGCAACTTACGGCGTGGAGAAAATCATTAGAAAATCAATCCTTGCTTAGAAAAGGGAATGGAAACGAGAGTGCAAAGTACAATTTGTGATGAGTACATGTACAATGTTTTCGGTAAACTTACTTGCGTATTTTATATAAAAAATGAGTTGGGCAAAGAGTAATTTTTATTTATCATTTACCTACAAAGGAGAAATGTGCAGATAGTGGCTGACTGACCACAGTCACTATAATTTTGCTATGCTTGCATTTTTCTAGAGTTTTCAAATGCGATGTTGGATAATGGATAAATACAAAACTTTTAAGAAATATGGTTTGTCCTATAGACATTTTGCTAACGCAAGCAGGTATTATGTATTTATAAAGATAAAGATGATAAAATGTGAATGAGGCAATTGCAGAAAAGTTGGGTAAATAACTCGAGAGTTTATAAGTTCAGTTAAGTGATTTGCCGGCTTCAGACACAGATAAAGAGATAGGGGGAACTCAAAGCCAAATTTACTGACAAGGGGGCAATTCCCTGCACTAGGGTGATGATTTATGTATGTGTGTGCATTGTTTTTCTAACATGCTATGCAACTAAACTTCAATTTTTGGCAACATTAACAACGTGGACGAAAGACTAAATTAATTGCAAACACATATTATGTATGCATACGCGTATGTACGGTCTGTCCATACTCCATAGTCCACAATTCATTTACATTTTTCTTAATCTGTTATTCTATTATATATTTTCGCTTACGCACAGTGCATAGTACATTACTTGTATCTATCCTTTTTTTGGATTTTGAGTTATTTAGCCTACAATTATACCAGCCAACCGCAGAACCTCTACAGTATAACGTCATAGTGGACAGTGGGTCACACACAGCACCATGAAATGCAGTCTTGGACTCGACTGGACTATAATATCAAGATACACATCATCATTTCATTATGATCATTTCATCATTTTTGATGGCTACGGTGCTTCAATCAAACTATGAAAAGTTGAACTTGACCGAAGACTGGTTTTACATCGGCCATCAAAAGAGATCCATTTTCTAGGATGGAAATGGAATTAAGTTATTCAACATACGTACATTTATATTTACACATGAACATACACACAAAAAAAATTGTCCACAGTCCACGTGCTGCAATGCAAGTATGTATGTGTAACTCATTCATATAAATATGCATAAAATATGGTACAGGTAAGTAGCAAGGTAGGTAGGTAGGTACTACGGATGGATGGAATGGAACTGCTAAAATTATTATGTTTTTTTTTCATTCTACTGCTTGCTGAAGTCTGAAGTTCGCCAAGGCCGTTTGTCTGTTCATGTCCATCTGCGTTTTTAATTTGACTTGTCTAGTAGTCCAATAAGCTAACCACGAAAGTCTAACAATCAATGTACTATTGTCTCATTTTTCTTCTGGATATATGTATCTTTTCATTCGACAAAAGTATTACCTAACACTTCAACTTGTATGCCTTAATCTCAATTCGTTTGTTGTCTTTTATCCAGCGGTCAAGAACATAAATCAAAACGAAATCCATGATTTTTATCATATTTTTTTCGATTCATAGAGAAAATTCATCGTAATGGTTTATGCAAGTAGGTTTAGCCCTATACGGTCGGTACATACTATATAGTACTTAAACAAGTAAATATATAGAACAGAACAGTGTGCGTTCTATCTATAATAATAATTATCATCTCTTTTGTTTTGCTTATTTGACCTGATTTAAATTGGTTGCGTAAAGAATCTATACACCTTTTTATGCATACAATACACATTCGTTCTATTAGCTGATTAGTACGTATGAGCAAGCTCATAAGGTGTGATTTTGATATATTTCTATGGTTTTTGTTTATCAACGTTTTGTTATACTATCATGAATAACCACACATCAGTTTGTTTAAAAAATGAAGCCAGGTTTAAGATAACGTTAGGTTTTTATATTCTGTAAATTGAAATAAGTATAATTATCTGGCTAATGTTTTGAAGACTCTACACATGAAAAACGCATTTGTAAGTATGTTGAATGAACAGTAGGGTTAAAAAAGAAGGAAAGGTGGATGCAGAGTGCAGTGAGGTAGGTGGGAAGGTAACAAATATTATTTTTTGGGACATAATGCTGTTAGCCAGTAAACTTTAATGAGTGCTTTACAACTCTCCCAGACATCTCTCTCAAAATATTCAGTGTATCTTTCCAATCATCAGCAATCGCCTTCAACTCTTATTACGTATAATGCTCACTTTTAGAGAGTTTATTGACGATGCAGACTGGGAAGATGGCATGGTGATGGGGTAACAACGCGTTAAAGAACCTATAAATATTAATGATATACGTTTTCTTCCGTTCCCAACAAAGCAAAAGCAGATAAATAGATTCATATTTTTTCTACCTTATCTACGAGGTTTGAAGTCAACATAAAACCAACACTTAATACAATTTAGTTCCCTCTCGTCACTTTACAAGATTTTAAATCAAATATATTATCCTCTGCGTGTATTGTGAGCATTTTTTAAGCTGTAGGATGCATTAATAGTTAATATTATGCGTAGTAATAAATGACGATGTTTGGTTGTCTGTTTGAATTAAGTGTACAGATTTCTGCTGGTCTCTTGTAAAAAGACTAATAACAACTAAGCCAGACCAGGATAAATTTCAATTTCAATACATAAAGCTCTCTGGTAACAAAAATAACTACGGTCATAGGATGGTACCATGAAGAATATGTTGCTAGAAAAATTGGGAGTCGATTAGTATAAAAGCTAATTTCCAATTTTTCCCTTTATTTGATTTTTACCTTTTTGGTTTTTACTGATGGAGTATTCATAGGAATTAACAATATGTAAATTTGAAACATACATGTGCACAATCTGCAAGTAATTATTGGATTTCATGACCTGTGAATAGTTCCCAAGGAAGATAACAAGTAGTAAAAACGGTGCGACGGTGTGTGGCGTTTAGTAATTGGTATGACGACATGCATGTTAAACTGTACACACGTTGCTTGAGAGAATCATAAATGCATCCCAGGCAGAGTTTAACTAGTTTTATTGCCAGCGTCACAAATACTTTGACTTAGCGGACTGTCATGTAAGTCAAGTGTTTGGTTTTGAGTAGTTTGCTTGTGTGTTAAGCCGAGGTCGTTAACAATCAATGTTAATATTATGCAGTAGTGAACAAACAGGTAAATGCCAGTAAGAAAGGAGGTAGGTGTACAATGAGTTAGTGTTTTTTTCTTCTCGCAGAAACTAGAATTATTAAGCATGACAAATATCGCAATGATGAAGATGGGCGTGAGCCATAAAACCAATACTAATTTTATGGATATTCTATTTTAGGCCTGGTTTTTCCTCTCATCCGATCCGATACGTGTAGCAAAAAGTCATTCTGTGATCGTTCCCTGACTACACCAATGTGACCAGTGGAATGTGAAAGTATTCGTGAAATTAATGGACATTATGATATGTTTACTTTACTTCCTGACTATTGACATACTAACATGACAATTTCGCATGTAAAATATATTAACATGCATGCCATACATGAAATTATATGTAATTGCGACTTTTGCGAGTGTCGGCTACTAGTGTTCAGTAAAATTATTATCCAATTTTAACGATTCTGGCAAGATGCAGGGAAAACTCACAGTTGTACTTAATCATGTATTTTCGGACATGGAGTTAGAGGGAAACTAGGGAAAAACTTCAATGAAAACTCATGCACTGTTCAAACTGTTGGTATGTTGGATGGAAGTTATAAGCAATTAAAATTAAATCCTCAACTGTGGGAACATTTCGAAATTTCGTTTTTACACAAAAGTGATGTTTTAGCCCTAGAAATTCACGAGAGATTATTCAAAACTGTTCCTTTAGTACCCCTCTACTATATGAATCCCAATCCCGTAAATTCGTGATTTTGGACCACTGTACAACTAGATGCATAGATGCCTAAATGCATGTGTTTGTATAATTTTCATTATCTAATATGCATTAAAAATATAATCAGCTTAATTTATTTGCCATTTTCTTTCAGGCTCATCCCATCAAACATCACGTAATACTCATACGACATAAAGTAGACAAAGGAAGGAGAACAATCCTTTAATAGGAATGTTATTCTAGTAGAAATAGTGGAAATTTCTATAGTAAAAATAATAATGCTTTGTGTGTGTTCTTGTGTTTCATTGTCCATTTTCATTTAACGTATTAATGAATAGCGTAAGCGACTTAACCATACTACTGTTTGTTGGATGTTTATATACACAATCTATAATTTCTCCTAATCGTGTAAAATTTGTCCGTCTCGTAATATTACCAGAATCCTTTGACACAGAGAGCTCAGATTTAGCACAATGGTGTCACTACTCAAGAGCAATCTTAAATTTCGAAAATTTGCCAAAAATATTAAAATTTCGAAAATTTGCAAAAAATATTAA
>JAQFZG010001933.1:0-18711 GCA_034695465.1 Entomobrya nicoleti
GTACAAGGGATTTCGAATGTTGCCCACGAAGGTCACACATTTAAAAGATGGCGGGGTTGGGGGTGATGGTGAAGGGGGGTCGGCGGGGGTTGGCTGAGGATGAAAATCCAAAGTTAACCGGGAAAACCGCTTCTCTCTGGTGAGCAGTGAACAAATTGCGGTTTTCTCCTCGTCGGGGATTTCATAAGCGATGCCCCACACCTCCGCCTTTTTAATTATAATTTTAATTAGCCTAACTTTGATTTAATTAATTAATATTAGTAAAAAAAGCTGACACCCACCTCAGGTTTTTGTGATGGAACCAAAGTGACAACACGACCGGGCTGTAAAAATTAATTTAAAATGATCCACATTTAAAATAATGATTTATTTAAATTTAAAAGAGTAGTTAAGCTAGTTAATTAATTTTAATTACCTTTTCTGGAGTACCACGATGATCAATACTGGCCTGCCAGAATCTCCGTTCGTAGCCTTTAATGTAGCCAATTAACTTTTGGGTGTAGGGGAAGTCCACCTTCCAAACTAGCGAGCCGTATCCAAATATCCACATGATTAGTTAACTGCATTAATTATAATTAAGTTGAAGGGGCCAACTATAAAGTCTTCAATTAAGTAGCTCCTTCAGTCCACAGGTCACGTCCACGCCCAAGTCGTCTTGTTTCCTCTTCTGTCAAAATTAAAACAAAACAAAATATCACAATTAAAATAATTACTTATTTAACCAGCACACAATTTAATTATTAGTTAACCACCTCATTCCTTTTTAATTATTAGTTAAATTAATCACCTTTTAAAGCACACCAAAATTTCACGAGAAGGCGAAGACGACCAATCCTAAAATCATTTGTTGACTTATTATTGAAACTATTTAACTATTTATACTAATTGAGTGGTACTAACTGTAGTTAAACCTATTATTTTGGTTTTTTAATTAACATTTTTAATTAACTTGTCAATTGTGACATTAAAAAAGCTTACTGTTATTGTTATTATTATTATCCAGCACAGCTGTCCAGCTGATTTCTCTGGATAGCAGTGCAGTGCAGTGTGGCATGGCAATTGACAAATGTAATGCATTATACAGCAATACACTACGAGTAAACATACGCATTCAGTTGGTCTCTCTTCGCCCCATTGCTGGCCCGCGTACCAAATTGCTTATATTTTTCCAGTTTAGTCAGTCAACTCAGCAGAGAAAGCACAACAAAACAAACTCATCTCATCTCACCCAAATATCTACAGTTGTACATTTTTCTCCTGTTTATTTTACAACCTGACCACAATTAAAATTTAATGACTACAACAAATAACTAATTAAAAAACAATTTGTGTCTGTGGTGCTTTCGGCTGTAAACTTGGTGCTCTCCTCAATATTTTGTATATCCACCAGCTCACCACCATCACCCTCCTCATCCTCACCACCGGGATAACACCACTATTTGCTACCGTATAATTAAATTAAAATATTTAGTTAATTAAAATGACTAAACTACTAAAATTAATTAATTTTATATTGCTTTATTTTAATTTTCAGGGGATGACGATCCGACTGAACTCCTCCAGAAAACGGAGCTTGGCCTTGCCTTGTTCCATTCCATCATCCAAACTGCAATGGTGTGTGGCGGCGGCGGTGACCCTCCAAACCTTCCAGAAATAACTACCCGAGGGAAGGCGATATGTTTGGCGTAGTTCAGGGAGGAGGGGGGTCATGCGATGCGGATGAGGATGATGAGGGTGTTGCGAGAGGAGATGCTGGGGCGGATCAGATTGGTGCTGTTGGGAATTGTGAAGATTGAGGGGGTAATGAGAGATAGGGGTAGAGGGGTTGCGGTGGTTGTGTGAGTAGCTTGGTGTGGGGAAGAATGGGATTTTGAGGGAGATTTTTAATTTTGAGCTGTTGAAGGGAAAGATGGAGGAGAGGTGTAGTGGGGTGAATACAATGTTGGAAGCGAGTGGGATATTTAATTTAAATTGGCCATTTAGGTTTTTACTTAATTTTAAAATAATTTTCCATTTAAATTTTAGACTATTTTTTATTTTTTTTAAATTAATTTTTAAATAATTTTCTATTAAAAATTTAGACTATTTTTTATTTATTGTAAATACGGACCTTTCTAATTTAGTTAATTTTAGTTAATTGAACTAATAAACTTGACTAAAAATTAATTAATATGTACTTTTGTTCATTTTAATATTTTAGGGGACTACAATCCGAATGAACTCCTCCAGAAAAAGGAAACGGAGCTTGGTCTTGTTCCATCATCCATATTGCAATGGTGGCGGCGGCGGTGGTGAAGACTTTTAGAGGATTCCTATTTATTTTTTGGTTGATTAATTATTATTTTTAAACTTGATAAATCATTTAATTAATTTTTCTAGTGGTTTAAAAAGAAATATTTGTGTTGAAATTTTAGTAATTAAATTATTTAATTAAATCACTTATATTATATTTCTTTATTTTATTAGATACGAGTCTGAGGCACTGCCTGCAAACTAGATGAAGAGAATTTGGAGAAGAAAAGAGGAAGCTGGACTATCGGGAGGTGATGGGTTATGAAAAGGTGCCGATTTTATTTTATCCTGAGACCCTCACCGTGAGGGGGACACCCATTGTATGAAAAAGAAAATACTGTGAGGGTAAACTAGTTTGAAAAAGTAATTAATTTTTGTTATATTTTTTTTAATTAACTTTACCAATTTGTTTAGTTAATATTTTAATTAATATTTTAAATTTATTTTTTAAGTTTATTTTTCAGTTATTTTTTAAATTATTTGTGTAGCATTATTTTTTGTTTATTTTTTCTGTAATTATTATTTTTTAATTAATCAGTTTTAATTAATTAAAAAAAAAGTTGTTATCAATTATTTTTTGTTCAAATTAAATTCATCATATTTGTTACCTTTTTAATTAGTTTTAATTTATAGTTTAGTTACGCAATTTTTTAGTTTATATTACATCCAATTTTTTTCGTTTTTTTTGTAATAATGATTATTTTTTTGATTTTATCTTTATTTAATTTTTGTTTAATTTTAATAAATTCATGATTTAATTTTTTAGATATTTATGTATATTTGTATATAAAACAAATATTTTTTTTATTGGTTTTCATTTATTTTTTAAATAGTTTTAAAAATAAATTTGTGCATATAATTTTAAAAAAAACATTCATTCTTTCGACTAATTTTTAATTCAATAATCATTTGTGTTATAAATTTTTTAGCTTTTTTTGACTTGATAAATCTTTTAATGTTGAGTATATACATATTTTAAGTGGTTTTTAATTAATTTAGGCATGGGTAATTAATTAATTTAAATTATTTCGGTGTTTAAGCACAAATAACACATCATGGTTTCAAATAAAACTACGTAATTAATTATATACTGCATAAGTATTAAACTTGTTTATTCAGAAAAATTCAAGTACGACGTATAAAGTAATTACAACAATAGTAAAATCACAAGAAAATTTTCCACTTTAATTAAAATTCAGATATTTAAAAGAAATTACAATTTAAATTTATTTGATATTTTTTCAGAAAATACAGGACGGGGATGGGATCATTGAGGGCGTAGAAGGCTTAAAATCACAAATATACGTATGCAATTCGACGCTTGTGCTATAGCCCAGTGTGATTATGTGCCCTGTTTGAAGTAGCATTGCACTCGATTTTGGAGGTCTTCCAACCTGAGCATTCACAGAAAACATAATCAAAGATGAATTGTAATACTTCTTGTTCCCATCTTGTTCGTCCCAGTACCAGCAATCAGCTTGAAATGGGTTGCGTCTACACTTTCTGTTGTGTTTATAAAGTCCACCTATCCAATAGTTTCGAGTTTCTGTTATAGGGGCAAGTAGAGCTTCCAGTTCTCTTTTGTCCTTTTCTACTTGTATTGTTGCCAAGCGACCTCCATTGTGAATACATCTACTTTGTGCTTCATTTCTTCGAACCTAATAGAATATTTTTTAAATGGTAGAATTTAAAGTTATGTAAGAAATATATATAAAAGTAAAAAAAAATTGCGGTTTTTTGTATTTACGGAATCGTCACTTATGAGGTACCGTTCTCGTGATGGTTGATCGTCAACGTGTTTTACCTTAACAGCTATTGTTCATAGACAAAACAAAAAGGTTGAACATTATTTTGATATATTGCTATTAAATGACTCGTTGAAAAATACAAAAAAATATGACTAATTTAAAAATTATTTAAGTAAAATATATGCTTTCTAGATGTAATTACTAATTAATTTAATTTGATTTAATTCTTTGTGTTTTGAACAATTGTGGGGAAAAAAGTGAAATTGTATACAAATACCATTTTTTTGTAAGTTCTATCAAATAAGCTAATTTTTTAAATATTAATAAAAATCCATTTACGTCTATTTGAATTTGAAATGGACTTTCAATAGACAAGGTTTTATGATGCATTTCAACCACTGTGTACTTACATACTTATATGAATGCTGGTTACCATGGATATTGAATGAGACTAATTTATACGTAATTATGTTGGATTGGAAATAAAATAGTTTGTATTTAATAACTACCATGTCACATCAACAAACAAAACAGTAGCATTGCAATATTTGCTAAAAAAAAGAATAATTTGAATAAATGCTAAAATAGTAATGTTTGTTTCTAAAAAAATCAAAAACCCGGTTTATTTCGTCTGGACAATTTTTTCCTCATTGGAACAAGTTGACAAGCAAGCTACAAATAAAGATAACATCACAACGTTCGTTTAAGAAAACCTACAAACATTTTTGTGCCAACATATTATAAATTATTATTTCTCACCTTTGCACTCTTCCGACATGTGTGGTGGAGGATTACGATCACAAATATAAGGATGAAGAGCAACACCCACATCATATGCCAGCGTTATTTGTTCCCCATACTTAAGAAGCATTGCACTTGACCTTGGAGGTTTACCATTTTGAGCCTCTTCATTGAATGATATGATTGATGGGTCATACACCTTGTAGAATTTATCATCCCAGTACCAACAATCAAGTTGAAATGGCTTCCCTTTGCATTTACTATTGTCCCTGTAAAGACCTCCAATCCAAAAGACATCCGCATTTGGCTCAAGTTCCAGTACTTTGGTCAATTCAGCTATATCATCTTCTGAGCGAATCACTACAAGCTGACCTCCATCATTTTCACATCTCTGCTTTGCTTGAATTCTTCGTACCTAGATTTTCAAAAAAACACATGACACATTTATTAATATAAAATATTAGACTAGTGGCTTCATTTTGATTGATAATAACAGTTATTACACTTACAGAGTCTTCTCCTATTACATAACGACCTATTTGTTTGGTGCTAGGTTCTCCTGAAAATAAAAAATAAACAGGATAACATAAAAATTGTACACGAGTATGCCATCTTAAGAGCTTTTCGCTGTAAACATGTACACCAAAATAAAACGCCTATAATAAATTTAAATTTTTTTTAAATATTAGATTTTTACCGTCTATTGCAACAGCTGCACTTGCAATTTGTATATAAATTGTAAGAAAGTAGACGACAAACTTCAAAATTGCCATAGTGGATACAATTGACCGATGTACCGTAAATAGTTTACTTGCTATTCTTGAAGAAGAAAATTTTTGCACTGAAATTAAACCAAGCACAAGTTTTTATGTATGAATGAAAGCCTTCAAACTTTCGCCCTTTAAATAAGACAAAAAATTTATCAACCGCTGAACTCTTTTTTTTTGAGTTAGGTAAACACCAGCTTTTATTTTTCCCAGAACTAAAATAAAAATCGTGTATACTTAAATCAAAGGCGCAGATGCACGTCATTTAAATAATTTTTACATAATTTCTTGATTCGTCGTTTTTCTGTATGCAAAAACTAAATCCTTGTTGTAGCCAAAGTAAAGTATGCCAAATCTTATCGCTCGAATTTTTATCCTCAAGTAAATATTCACTGGAAGTGAGAGTAAATTTGATCTAAATTTTTTTGTACGTGTAGATCATTAAACTGTATATATGGCGTAATTTTCATTAAACAAACTTAAGTGACCCAAATCTTGAAATTGTGCTAAACGCGGTCATTGGATTGGAAAAGGGTTAACTTTCCGTGACATGAGTAAATGTACATACAAGATAGCCTTTATAGGTTGTGCGTTTATAAAAATATATTTATTGAGATTGGCACACAGCTTTGAGAGCTTTTTGAGTACTTTTTAAAAATGTTGTAAAACATGAAATTGTATTATTTACTGTGAAAAATACATGCATGGCTGAATTGCAACAAAGTTAAGTTGAACGTTGATAATAACTAAAATGTTAGTCATAAACAAAAGTAAAACCAATACTAATAACATTGCTGTAAAACTTGGTCGTTTATCCATTGTAATTTCTAACGGAAAAAATGACTTTCGTTCCGCATACTAAAATGGTGTCCAAAAAATGCTATGGTTCTTTGGCTGAGTTACTCTTAATAAAACATGTATTGTCAAGAAAAAACTAAGAATATGCGTACTCATCAAGTCTCTTATTTTATCAGTTTTAAATTATGAGTGCCTTGTTTGGTTTTGCAATCCAAATAAAATAGATATGAGAAAATAATACGAATTTCGTCTAAAGTTAGTTTAGTCAAAATAACATTTGATTCTGTTTATAGTAAGATATGTAATGACCTGGGATTTTTTTAAATACAAATATTCACATTGAATTCTGTGGATATCTACAAATTTGCTTATAGCAATTTTTTTTGGTATATTTGTCGATTACATTGATTTTGCATACGAATATACTTAATATACGCTTATTAAATGTTTCTTTACTCAAAAAATCAAGGTACTAAGTAAATGGGATACGTATAGTATGATGTTATTTGTGATATGGAATGTCTCCTTAAATGATTTGAAAAATAATGCAAAATGTGTATTCACTTATATGAATATAACTTACTATGTTGAATGTATAATACTGTTGATCTTTTAATAATGAGATAACTAACTTAATATACATTACATGTTTAGCTAACACATTCTTTCATTAAAGAGCTTGATAAACTATGAACTTTCATATACTTGACACTTTTTTCGTATGTTCCTCTTATACATTTAAAATCGTAAGCAATATATGTATATATATACATATTTATATCTGATTTTAGTTGCGTAAGTGTTTCAAATAAATAAAATACTAGCTCATAAATGCATGCATCAAACTGATCTAATAAAACACAAGCAGCTTCCACATATCTGACTAGTGTTGAATAGTAATTTTTAATATAAGATACAGATTTACGGACAATATTACCAAACGATTCAGCTAATTATTGAAAATTGTATTGTTTGATGTCAACGTGGTTTTTAAAAAAAACATGAATGCTTTAAACTAACAACAAAACTTGCTTTATATTTTATGTGATCATAATTTCATGCATTTGTTCGATTTATGAAAATATGAGTGAGTACAGTACACACGATACATGAGTAAGTTGTTCAAGACTTGTTTGTACAAATTGAATGAATAGGTTTTTATTTTGTCTGGACTGAACATCCAAAAGAAAAATCATAGTAATTTAGAAACATTGTTATTTGAATAAATATTAATAGAGAAAACTCTTAAAATCAGATATCTCCGCATTTATATTAGTCCCAAACTCATCCACTTTACTCAGGTATTGGGGGTTCACGGTCACAAATATAGGGATGAAGAGCGACACCAACATCATATGCCAGTGTTAATGTATCCGCGTACTTAAGAAGCATTGCACTTGACCGTGGAGGTTTACCGGATTGAAATTCTTCATTAAACGGGATGATTGAGGAATCATAAGTCTTGTAGGATTTATCGTCCCAGTACCAGCAGTCAAGTTGAAATGGCTTCCCTTTGCATTTGCTGTTGTCCCTGTAAAGGCCTCCTATCCAAAAGACATCTGCATTCGGCTCGAGTTCCAGTACTTTAGCCAATTCAGCAATATCTTCCGCTGTTCGAATTACCACAAGCTGACCTCCATCATTTTCGCATCTCTGCTTGGCTTGAATTCTTCGCACCTAAATTTCCATAAAGAATACGTTAATAAATAACTGCTCATGTTGCTCATATAAAAAATATATTGTATTACGATACGTTAAAAAACATACAGAATCTTCTCCTACTACGTAACGACCAATTTGTTTCGTCTCAGGTTCCCCTTTAAAAATATAATATGAATAGTAGATTATTTTTTGTGCATAACTTATTGTCCAAATCTGGTTTTTGTGTAAAATATTTTTTTTAAACAAAATT
Source organism: Entomobrya nicoleti (assembly GCA_034695465.1). Classification (NCBI taxonomy): domain Eukaryota; kingdom Metazoa; phylum Arthropoda; class Collembola; order Entomobryomorpha; family Entomobryidae; genus Entomobrya; species Entomobrya nicoleti. Next base: position 8,259 of record JAQFZG010001933.1, read on the forward strand.
ATTGAAATTACCTTCTTCACCAGCATCTGTATATGCTGTTTGTACGTGAATTGCAAGAACGCAAATGAGCAACTTTAAAAGTACCATGATGAATATTTTGAATTTCTGTGGGATTTTTGGTAAATATACTTGTGTTTCTGACAAACTTCAAAATTGTTCTGAACTTAATACTGGCGGAGATCCCTTTTATACCACTTAAAGTTTAAACTCATTTTTTTCCGTTTCGGTTAATTTTTTTAAAAGAAAACATTTCAGTTTAAGTTTTAATAGAGATTGGAAAGTAGGTCTGTAAACAGTAGTTATCACTTTTCCAGGAAATGCATCCAAGTTGTAATCAAACGTACGGGTTATTTTTAACTTTGGACTCTTAATATTCAAACAGTCACGCTTTTTCAAAGTATTAGATTTAATGTTTGCTGTAAAAATGCTGTGACAGCGTAATTATTGTATGTGTGTCAAACAAACTTTTTTGACAAACATCACCACCGACCTAAATATTAAAGCTAGGCTTAACATGCATTCTCATTTAGGAAAAAGTACAACCTAATCTTATAAAGTTATATTTACTTAAAGCTGAATTAATATATTAATACACCATGCACCCTAAGTCTTCTTTGAAATGTAAACGTAATATGACCTCATTAGTTGCTTGTCTTCAAACATACAGATATATAAAATGATATATACAGATAACCATAACAACCTTTGCATCTGTAGCAAAAAAAAATAAGCTTGTCATTTTTTTATTTGTTGTTCTGTCCAAAAACAATGTTGAACAACAATTATTTACTTAACTTAATGATGAAACCTACATTTCGAAAAGATGTGATCCAGTTCCTAAGATTATGGACCGACTTTGTAACAAGTATAACCCACACTTATAACAAGCTCACATAGCTTGATACAATATTTATAAACCCCGTGTATAAATATATTTATACCACTCCGATTTAAATGGTTTGAATACCATAGCAAAACCACATTTTCGAACTTACAAACCATCATACCATATAATTGGGGGAATATAAATATTTCGTATATTAAGTTTTTTCGTTAAATTTGTCTACTCTGAGAACGTTACCAAATATAGTTTTGATAATTGCCATTATATTCCTTGGGTTTTGTGTCTTAAGTAAAAAGTAATCTATAAAAAATCGTCTTTTTGCTCTTTTGAAATATTTAAATACGTTTCCATAAATATAAATCTATTTTGCTAAGGGTAATATAAATATTGTCTGTGTTTGTAAGAAAGCAAACAAAATTTGTACATAAACCAGTCAAATGCTTAATTAAACAGATCATGTGTTTATTCTTCCCTGTTTATATGAACATCTTGTTTTTTTTCAGGAAAGATGAACTGCTGGCTTGCCTTTAACATATTTTCTATTATTTTCAGCGAGTTTGTGCTTTCTCATATTTTAAAAAATGGTAAGCTAGTACAATTTTTTGTTTTATTAAATTTTTGCTTTATTCGAATTTATGATATTTTACCGAAAAAGGTTTACCTATGATTATGAAAACATCTGACCTATTTATTGTTTATTTATATCAAAGATTTATCCAAACCGTTGTCGTATAGAAACGAAACTTTGTACTCTCGATTTAAACCAATACGTTACACACTTGGAGAGGACTCTGTAAAAACAATGACAAAATATATAATATTTCTTTTAGCAATAACGGCGTTCCTATAAACTAATATTTTTTGTTCTTAATGAAATTTAGGTGAGCAGAGATGAAGCCCAGAGCAGATGCAAGTCAGATGATGCTGAGCTGGCTACAATTCGTTCATTAAATGATTTAAATAGCATAAAAGCTTATTTAGACATGGAGCCAAATGGGAATGCATTTTGGATTGGTGGTTTGTACCACAACACGGGTAACTGTGCGAAGAATGGATTTCAACCTCAGTGCTGGTTCTGGGACACAACAGATCAAGAGAAAAGCTACAATCCTAATTTCATTCAATTTACTAACAGTTCTCTAGCTAGATATCCAAATGTATCTAGTAGCATGTTGATTCTCAAACGTGACCCTATGCAGCTTGACTTTGATGAAAAGAGTAGCATTCATGTTTATATATGCGACCATGAACCATCTACCACATTAATTTATAATTGATCATGTTTGTCAAAAATATGCAGAGTAAAGACGTTTTCTGTTTACAATAAACAGTTCAAGAAATTATAAAAGCTCATTTCTGAACTAGCTACAAAAATAGAATTCAATTTGTAAAAATGAATTACCTTTAATTTATATAGCAGTTAACCCCATGACAATAAGTTATAAAAAATAAATAAATCTTATCAGAAAAATCAAACCTGATGAAAAATATGTGGAATCAAGCAAATATGTAGAAGTAATCTTAAATTTATAATGAATCTATTAACATTACTCCATTAAGTGCTGCCTGTTGTCAAAAAATGTAATCCACTGGGTTTCGCTGGTAAATATTTTAAATTATGCAACTTGGTCGAGTTACTTGCCTATTTTAGACTTTTATTTCGATATTCATAAAAGCCAGTAGACTTACATTATATTTTCTTTACATATGAACCATATATTTCATTTTGTATTTTTATATGAATTTTTCTTAAACATTTATCAATTTCGATAGTGACGCAAGGGATTTATCATTTATAGTTCTGTCACGAATAGGGTGTCAGCGGGCTAAAAAAAATTGGGATTTCTACTTCTAATACCACTTAACTTTAAATGTGATCTAAAATAAATTTGTTTTTATTTTTTGTAATGTTCAAACGATAATATTGTTGGCCAATACTACCGACAATTTGTTGATAGTAATAATTCTCCGTGCGTATATTTTTATTCAGTAAAAATATAAATATAACTCATTGAAACACATTATTTAAGTTCTACTCACAACAGCCCATTTAAAGTTTCATTTAAAAGAACCTCAAGGTTCACGGTCACAAATATATGTATGAATTGCAGAGCCAACATCATAGACGAGCATTAGCTTATTACTTTTAATAAGAATCATCCCACACTGGTACATCGATGGTCTATCCATTTTAGTATTTTCACCAAAAATCGATAATAGAAGAGTTGTAAAACTGTTTCAATTCGTTAGAGTCGTCCCAGTACTAGCACCTTTCATTAAATCGCTGTCCTCTACACTCATCAGTTACAAATAATAAATACATTTTTGTAATAATGCAAAAAAAAAAATGTTGTATATAAACGCAGTGCTAAGAGACATCTACTCTTAAAAATATTGTACTTAATTTGATGCGTTCGTATCTGACATAGTAATTTTCATATATTTTGTTTAAACAAGCTTAGACAAGTATAGCCTACATATATTTGTTTAAAATCAATAATGTACAAACCTCAATTCAATTGTTTGCTGAAAGCACACTGTGGCGTTTCATATTTAGGACACATTATTTATGTGTACATTTTGTGCTTAGTTTGGTGATAAATTGTTTGTTTACTTTGTTGAAAAATGGCATTTATATCTAGTACACAACCAGTGTGTTTTTTAATACAAGCATACAAACAATATTTTGATTTATGGAAATGAATCGCTACATGGGTGGAAGCCATATAAATTTTAAAGCCTGGTGTGGTGTGGATGGTAAAAATCGAGATTTAGGCATTTAAGCAAAATAGTCAAGCAATCGGACTGTAAATAAAATGAAAACTGAACATTAACCATATATGTATAACAACAGGATAAGGATACAATTTATGCTTAAGCTTTATATGTTGCTAGTGCACTCGTAAACAAACTGGTACTACCAAAACTGTGGACAAAAGTTAAAATAAACTGTAATACATGTTTGGTTAATGTTGACATGCTCTCCACAGACATGGGAAATATTAAGCTACTCGTGCATGTATGCATGGCAAACTGCTGATTCGAGTTTTTGCTTTGAACATTGAATGTATTTATTAATACAAAACACAGTTGGTTCCAAAAATCATGCTTTATTTGGATATTATAAAGTCATAACCAAACAACAAGTAGATAAATTTATAAGTAAATAGTGCACTTTAAATAAAACCTATGTAAATCAAATACTTATGCAAAACATTACACCCTCGACATTGTAATTTTAGATTTATATACAGCTAATTAACAAAATAAATATTGTAATGGTAATGAATCATTATTAATTATGTATACTTTATCAAACATTGTGTCAACCGGGTATTACAATCTCAGAAGAATTAGATGAGCATAAGATATCCTAGTAGACACTGTAGCACTGACACATCAGTGGGTATATTATTTCACTTAATGTGGTATAGGAAGGAAATGTACAACATGTATCGTTACAAATAGTGTTGACTGAGTCAACGACGATGAAATATTAGTTGACTCTCGTTATGTGTCGTGGATGAAAATGTAAGATACAATAGAAACTTAACTATGACCACGTGTTATAACATGTTTATGATATAAAATGAGTGAAATTAAATTCTTATTCAATTTCATGAAAATTACATATGATAAGAAAAACCAATAAAAATCCATCGTGATCCTACTTGACTGAATTTTACCAAAGTTTTACATTTTTTATTAAATAGTTGAACTTTTGCCATTTAAATATTGGCATGTGCAATTATATCGCTGACGTTCTAAAAAACAAAAAAGTGAATATTTAGGTGATTGATATTTAACGATTTAATGATGGGGGTTGCTTCGTTTTATGCACACAGATTCCGAAAATCCTCATTTCAACTTAAATCAAAATAATAAATTAAAGAAATGATGTTGCTTTTAATAAATCGTTAAATGACCAAAAACGTAATTGTTGGGTAGTTTTTTATTTATTCTCTTTATATCAACAATAATGAAACACAAAATCGGCAAAAATTAGGTAACATTTAACATCAGCATTTACAATTTTTATCATCTTTACCACAACCACAACCCGGTTTAGTAGTAGGTGGTGGCTGTGTGGGTGGTTGCGTTGGTGGCTGAGTATCAGGCTTCCGTTCACATATAAACGTATGTACTTGGGAACGTGGCTCATAGTCCAGTTGTAACGGATCTCCCACCCTAACCAATATAGCACTGGACCTTGAAGGATATCCGTTTAGTGCACTCCCCGTAAACTCAATAGAAAGTTCAGGATTTAGACCAGGTTTGCTTCCGTCTTCTTCATCCCAGTACCAGCACTCTTGTTTAAAGGACTCTCCTCTGCATTGCTCCGTATCTCGGAAGAGACCACCAATCCAGAAGTCGTTCCCCAGAGTTTCATCTTCGATAAATCGTTCTAGGGCTCTTATGTCATCTTCGGATCTTAAAGTAACAAGTCGGCGACGACCATCAGCATTGCACCTGTCTTGTGCTTCGTTTCTGCGCACCTAATAAAATGATTATTTAAAATAAATGGGATTAAAATTACGTAATAGGTTATCTGAGTGAACTGTGTCATATATGGTCATACCGAGGTTTCGCCCACTGTAAACCGCTGATCCCTGTGGCGTTCTTTGTCATTACAACCAGCCGTACCACCAATAAATATAATCAAGAAATATAAACAGTTAAAATTACTTTGAGTAAATTGGTTAATTAAAAATATTAAATTTGTTAAATAAATGAAATTTAAAAAAATTACTTACCCGTCAAAAACGCAGTCTTTATGAAAACTGTCAGAAAACAGGCAATCGTCAAAAAGAACTTCATGTTGCTGGTTGGAAGTGTAAAATTGGAATACAGCTGTGAATTGAGTTTGACTGTAACTTTATGTGCTTAAGATTCCTTTTTATACCAGTTTTTGTAGGTAACCTTATTTATGCTCAGGTCAACTTTTGACTTACATTTGGTTTAACTCAAAGGGAAGTAAAATAAACTTGACCTACATTTATATTTTCCATTGGTTTATTTAAATGTAAGTTATGTTATAATTATTAAGGTAGAAAAGTAAACACAGGTGCCGGATTTGATAAGGACAGACATGAAATATAAATATTGGGCATTATTTGGAAATGTATTGATAAAGCTGAATGATACAAGGTATAGCGGGATAGTTTCGAGGTAAACTTTTAACAGGTAGAAATGCAAAATAGATGGCAAACGTCATGTGATACAATAAACCACAAGACAAATTATATTAAAAAGCCAATATCTTTCATGATTCCTAACATTACATTTGATACCACCATGACATTTTTATGGGATTACTATTGAAACATTAACTTTCAAATAAGTATCAAACTTTGTTATGTAAGTATTTATTAAGAGCATGATGACCGTAGTAAATGATGAGTACATCTACTTAGGTTTAATCGCGTTAAAAATCAACCATTTCCTTTTAAATTAGGGGATCGATCGGCGATCTAGATACGTGGAAATTATTATTGAAGTTTACGGAGAAAAAGCGTTCCTAATTCTAAGCAGTAAGAATCATGACCCTAATATTTTAACAAGTCAATGTTGAATTTAGCTCAAATATTGGCTTTATCGAATATTAACTGATTAGACATAGTCTACTATGTCTGTATGTACATTTGTCGGATATGTATTTTAACTATAAGCTTAGGCTAAATATTGACACATAAAAAATCAATTAAACGTTACCTCATAATGTGGATTTTGCACTATGTTATAAGGCAGGTGTACATTAAAATAAAAACTGAAATGTGTCAATACAAAACGAATATATTTCGCAAGTAGAAGAACTTTCAACGTCCAAACCACGAATATGCTACGTCTCTACATATTACTTTGACAAATTATTTTAAATATTGTATGTTGTTTAGCTCAGTTGTTTTTTTGATGAAAATAAATGCTATAGGGGATATTTTGAAGGGTTCCAAAAAATTAGACTCCTTTTCCTCTTGTTATATTTGTTTTCTGGTTTTAATTTTGGCTGTACCGTAAACCGAACTGCCAACATTGCATAAAGGAATTATAATTATTTGTATGCATAATACAAATGCAAAATTGTTTAAAATTTATGGTTTTGTTGGCTGAAAGCATTCTGTGGAGTTTGATATTTAAGTCACTGTATGATTGATGTATATATTATTGATGTATATATTGTATGCTTGCTTCGGTGATAATTTGTTTTACTTGTTCAAAAAAATCATATTTATGTTGATGCATATATGGCACACATTAATCCTGTTTGATACATGTTTACAACATAACTATACAATTTATACTTAATCTTGACGTGTGTATTTACAAACAAACGTAGTATACGAAAACTTTACAGATGAGTTCACCGTTATCTTCATTACAGGTTGGCTTGTTATTGACATGCTCTGGTTTGGGAAAAACTTGTCAACAGGCCATGTAAAACGTTTAGCATGTCAGGCATGTATGTACATAGGTCATTTCAAAAGTTCGTATCCGAATTCAAATCCGAATATCTCAGCGGCATCTTTATGAATAAATTAGAATTTGGTATCATAAGATAGCCAAGACTCTAACTTAAACATGTGTGAAAGGATTTGGCTATAGCTTCTTCAACTTGGGAGCAATATGACCACAGAAAATCAGTGAAAATTCAACATTTTTAGGTCGATTTTTACACTTTAATTTCAATTTGATATAACTTCCTTAAAAGTCGGTGAAATGTAACATTTTTGGTTTTAAATTAGTCGTATTAAATGGTCGCTTCATTAATGGCCCCTGTTTGGTCCACAAAGCGGGCAAACTCTGAATGGCAGGGGGCATGATTTTCATCAAATTCGATTTTGCGCATTTAAGCTTATTTTTGCGCTGATTTTGGACACATAATTTTTGTTTTCTGCACAATTAATATTAAACGGTAACATCTAGAGAAATATCCTTCAGCACACGTTCAAATTAGACTCTGGGCTATCTTATGATACCAAATTTTAATCTATGCATTAACATACTGCTGAGATATTCGGATTTGCATTTGGATACGAACTTTTGAAATGCCCTACGTATGCTTGGCCAACGGCTGATTTATGTTTTTTCTCTTGATATTAAATGCATTTGTTATTTTAACACACGGTTGATTATGAACATAATGCTTAATTTGGATGCTTAAAAACCAGTATCTCAAATATCAAGTATACAAAAACACCAAAGAACTTCACATTTATATTAAATGTAGTTGTGCGTATAAGCAAATTAAAAAGTTTTTCGTAGTACTGTAGCCAGGTATTCCATCTATAGAAAATGTAAAATGTTTCCAAAAAGGTCAGTATTTAATATTTACTTTTAATCATTAAAAATGTAAAACGAAATATATTTTTATGATTTATATGTATTTAAATTTTGTACAGGACTCGTTATTCATTAAAGAACTTGATCGAGTGATTTTATATGAGCCAATATATCAGGGCAAGGGCATGGGCAAGGTCAGTTAATGTGCTAATATTAGGTTGCCTTTGTTTGCATATACTAATTTCTTATATAAGTTGATGACTGATAGCTACGCTATCTAAATTAGATGCAGATGGAAAGGTGCTATCACGGAAAAAATGGAAAACATACTGCCAAGTAAATCAAGAAACGTATTTTAGTCAATATTGGACTTATATATTGATGGCTACTCATTTTAGAAATATTAATTAATTATTTTTATTGGTAACCAATTTACATAGAAAAACAAAAACCCGGTAATTGCACAAAACGGCAATTCCAACTACATTACTTTTGTTTGGGTAGCTCAAGATTGAACACCAAGCATAACTCAATATGTGTAAATTGATGTCGATCTCATGGGTCATTCGTGTTGTTCCTAGTAGCGGGAGACGTAGTTCGTTCGGATAATAACGGGACCATTTTTTATACAAGTGTGTTAATTTAAATATTATTATCCATATTATTTTCTAATTCAAAACTTAAATAAATTTGTTTGTTTTTGTTCTGATATTGCAGAAATATCAAAGACCAATTATTTAAAACATGGATCTAGGAAAAATTTAAAAGAAAAACTACCTACGTAGTATGATTGAAGTATTTTATTTTTTACTTGAACAAAGAAACTTATCTTGAGACAACAAAAACAAAAAAAATATTAGAGAGACCAGATGTCCAAAAGCAAAGCCAAACTATTTTAAAGTTAGAAAATATCGTGCTTATTTCAAAAATTGATCTCAAGTAATTCCCATATTATTTTGACGAATTGCCAATTGCTTTCCAGATACCAGATTACAACATACTATAATGCAAAAAAAACTATATATATTTTTTAATACACTACATTTAAAACTTAAAATTTATATATCTGTAATTAATACTAATTTACAATATAGTTACATTTCTATTTATTAAAAAATTTTATCGCACAAAATATAACCAGTATAGCAATTAGTTAACTTGGAATATGAAAAAAAATATTAAAATATTTTATAAAAAAAAATATGAAGCATAATTATTTTTTAAATGCAACCTCAGAAAAAAACTGGAGACCTGTACATTGAGTTTTAAACTATTATTAGACACACACTGTAAAAAATAATAGATCATTCGTAACTATATAACCTGAACGTGTTAATTACAGTTAACAAGCAAGCAGGTGTACTTTACGCCAAACAATGGAACAGATAAATTGTGACGATATAGGAAGTTATAATTGACGTCCAAAGAAAATCTTGTGACTTGTACTATAGCATCATAGTTGACTATAGCAAAAATATTAGCAAACTTGCCCATTCTTTAACTTTATACTAACTTATACATTATAATTATAATACTGTTTAATTAAGAGTGCATGATCTCAGACAGGATATGCATCATTCAATTAGCAATAAAATGGAATGATTATGCACTCAAATAATAGTATCAAAAATACACTACAATAATAACCACGTTACGTTTACTCCATAACCTAACATTATAGTACTGCAGTAATTCTTCCATTTATTTTAAATTAAGGATTTAAAAAAATCTTTTTTACAGCTGGAAAACCAATTTGAATATACTTCACAATGAAGCTTTTGATATCAGTACTGGCTCTAGTGGCTTTAGTAGGAACTGTAGTTGCGGAATCTGGTAAAATAAAATTTATGTATAAATATGTTTTTTTAATTTTAATTAATTACTTAAACTTGTGATACAATTAATTAAATTTTTGTTATTTTTTTGTCTAGAGGAGCACGAAGGTAAGCAATATACTTATACTTAAATAATATCCAGTAAACCAAACAAAATCATAAATTTACTTTAATAATATTTTATTGTAATTTTTAGAGTGTGTACCACCATCATATGCTCCACAGCTTGACGTACTATTCTTAATCGATAGATCCTCCTCCAAAGTTTTAAAAAACTTGCCAAGACTTATCAAAATAGTGGACGAGATAAATAATGAATATAGAAGGCCTCGATTTGCTTTAAGCTACTATTCCGATTTCCAGTGTTCCAACTATTTCAAATATGAAATTTGCAGTACATATCGTTTAGAGGATAACTTGCCTCATCATGCGGACCCGTAAACATATTTTTTTAAATACCCTTTTTAAATAGGGGTCTTCATGTGCTCCCACATTT
>JAQFZG010001934.1:0-18707 GCA_034695465.1 Entomobrya nicoleti
TATTCTGTGATACGAACTTTTAGAGTCTTTTGAGACGTAGTGAAAAGGTGCATTAGATTTTGGAAGGTTGTTGCATTCACCAGTTTCCGATATTTCGAAAACAGCATCATCCACGGTCCATTATCCCACACTAAGTGAACTTCAAAATGATCAAATTGTTTAGATAATTTTATGGTAAGGACCAACTTCGTTGCAAATGTTACTAAATCAATTGATCGAAACTTGTCAATCAGTTTATAATCGAATGCAAAGAAAAGATCTTGCCAGTCAGACCCAGTTTGGATTGAACTGGATAAAGTGTGACTTTCTTGAACAATGCGTAGAAAAAGCCAATTGTGTTTTGTTGCAAAGACACTATTTAGAGCATAGTTAGAATCCGCAAATTTATTTACATCTGGATATATTCTGTAGTCAAATACAGGATCCAGATATGTCTCTGGTACAATATTTGGAAACTGTGGTAGTACGTTTATAATCAATTGTCTATTAGGTCTAATATTTGTTGGTCTGTTGTGCTTTCCAGCAATGTTCCAAGATTTGCATGGTTTGGGATCAATGTATATTTGTGCTGCGCAAGTTAGTTGAGGGTTTGGAGAAACTCGAAATGGAAAATCTCCTGATGGGGATCCATATAGAGTAGCGTCATTGCCATTGCAACTCAAGTCCCCTTTTGGGTTTAAAGAATATTTAAACAATGATAGAATTATTGGAAATGGGATAGGCTCTAGTTGAAAGAACTCGAAGTTTTGAACAATCTGGGAATTAAGAATACTTGATATGGAGGTAAGCATCACATGAACAATACAATTTCTCAAAAATATAAGTTCGGATGTTAGTTGCACCAGAGGTATAAATAGTGACGAAATATTAAATGTCGACATTTTTGCTTGGCTTTTTTTTGCCTTGTCACGTGTTGTGGTATATTGTTACAACGTGATGCTTAGTTAGCAACTGAGTTTTGACACTTAAGCTTAACCAGGTTAAAGCTTTTAGTTGATTAATTTGAAATACTTAAGTTAAAAGGTAATAAGTTTGCGAACTTTTTCCAATTAATTTTTAATCGAACGAAAATAAAAGAATTAATTAAAGGCATAGCAATTTAGAAACTAATTTGTTGTCACGCAAGAAGTAATATACAAAGAAATAAAACCAAGAAATGGATACTTTTAGGATTTAAAAAAAAATATTTGGAAATAAAAACTTTTGAGTTTTTATCATATTATTTTTTTAATATCTGAGTTTTTGAAGTTTGTAGACTTCTTTGGCCAGATTGGAACAGTTTTAATATCCACATCGCGTCTACTTTGGTAAGTACTTTTGGTGCATGCAGGATTTCCTAAAACTACAAAATGGTTTGTAAAATTAGTAAAATGATAACGAAAAAAGCAACATTTTGTATGTCTCTTAACCCTTATCCCCGCCTTATGTGTTTTGTCTGTTTGGACTACCGTGAACTTGTTCAAGAGTACTCCATTCTGCCAGTAGCGCCTTGTATTCACTTAATAGATTTATTAAAATGTATGTAACACCAGCTGCAAGTACTACCAATTCAATTCCAGCTTCGACTCGCGCGTCTACGCTGGGTGCACGATGGTTCCATGTTATTTTGTAATGGGCAATGTGATACATATAAACTAACATTGAACCTCGTTCACCCAGAGTAGGCTGGACTTGAATTGGTAGTACTTTTTTCCATCATTACTTGTTTATCAGTATAAAAAATATCCTTCTAAGTGTTGTATTTATGCTATTTTGAATACATCTTATTCTATTTGGAATTGCGTAGCAGAATTTCACGTTGTCTTTACTAGAACGTTGGCTTTGCATTTTCCATGTAAATCCGTTAACTTTGACACTTTTGAGGTAAATGACCCATTTTTACTAGATGGAAATTTTAAAACTCAATAAGTAAAACACGCCCATTAGACCACGTTTTACTGAACTTAAATGGACCATTTTCAAGTCCAAAGTATCCACTAAGTCACATTTTTAAAATTCTTTTTAAACTTATGTAAATCTTTAAATGAATCCGAGTACGTTTCTTGCAATGTGATGTTTACGTATTACATGATTACATATACAGAGTTAAATGGCTTTTGACACTTTCAGTTTGCATGAATAAAGTATGTTTCTTTATACAATCATCAGAATAGCTTTAGTCTCTCCGAACATTCACTACAGCCAGTAGTATCACGTTTTCAGCAACGTGACTGTTCAATTATACCAATATGAGTGTTAGCACTGCTTATTACATTACATTAGAAGACCATTTTAATTCTTATAATGATGCATATATAATAATTAATTTCATTAGCAGGTACACATAAGCTGATTACATTGTAAAGATTTTTTTGGCTTTCGTTTGCATTTGGACCTAATCAGAGCAGTGTGTTCAGTCATAAGCGCTCTAAATTAGATGTGTAGTATATAGATTCGGAAAATTATACTAAATACTTAACCACCTTTATAATGATTTTATAATGACTTTGCAGACTATAATAATACAATTTAGCTGCTTGTCGAATACTCTCTGATAGTATAGCAATAAAATAGGATCTTTCAAGCTTTCCAGAAGACTTTAATGTTTAAAACTTCAATTGTGCTTGTGCAAAGTTTCTTAAACTCAAACAGTAAACAGCACAAAGTCCTTTTAAAATGAGTCAAGCACACATGTTATTATTTCTTGGTGTATTCATTTGGTTTGCTAAGAAATCTACAAACGCGGCAGAAAATAGTTTTGTTCCGGCAACCAAAATTTTAGCAAATTTCGAGGAATTAATAGCGGAAACAACTCAGTGCACCTTTGTCTCAATCCGTTCGAATGTACAGTCTACATGTGAGGCTAACCATATGGAGTTATTTTGTAACCAATTCGTAAAAACTGTTCAGCAAAGGTATGGATCCTCTTCAGTTTCCTTTTTTGCAAATTTCATAGACTCATTGGACAACATCAGCTTAAGTACACTATTTTTGTCAAAACGACGGTATACTAATTGTAATGTATGGATACAATACGATGTCGTTGACATACCTTTTCATTTTCTCAGTTTTGAGCCCATTATTTTCATCTTGCATTCAAAGTTAGAAAGCCAAATGTACCAATTTAACGGCAGCATTTATCAATACAAATCCACTTGGCTAAGTGCTATAGAAATATCGTTTGCAAATATCATGACAATCATTCATTCCAACCCGGAATCAACTGAAATCTCAATTTTGTGCATGTTTTGTAATACCAAGCAAATAATCGGATATCCAGTAGCTAAAAGACCTCCTGAGGACCAACTCAAACTTGAGAGTAGAGGACTAAACTTCGAAACAAATTTGAGAAACTTACACAAGAGTAATGTACTTTTTGAGGAAGCGTATTTATTCAATTTGCCCGAGAGTAATCTTGAAGAGTCTTGCTACCTGTTTTCGTTTACATATCAAATTAGTGGTGCTCTATGCGCAATGTACTTTCTCAGCCTACGTTTAAATTTTACAATTCCACAAGAAAGGATTAGTTTTTTCAGCAGTTTTACTGCAAGAGCAACTGCTACTTCCAATAATATTTTCTATGGTAGAATTTGGCTGTCCGACGGTACCGTACAAAGAGAAAAGGGGTTTTTGTCTGCGTCACTTTACACGAACATTACTTTAAACGACGTTTATTTTGAACCTCTATCTTCATCGACCTGGTCTCTTGTTGCAATTGCTGTAATTTTAATTTCGACTATACTAACGTTTACCAACATTATTCGGCATAAATCAAAATATTTTGTTGGACGCCTATTTCGTAATATATTTGTGGTCATCAAAAATCTAATTGATCAGTCCATCAGTTCCGATGACACAATTGGTGCAAAGTTTAAATTAGGAAATTTGATTTTGTGCATGTGGGGCTTCTGGTGTATGCACTCAAATAATGTTTACAAAGCAGCTGTATTTTCCGGTAATATTTTTCAAGATAATACTAGCTTTCCTAAAAGTACAACCGAGATGATTGAGTCCGCATGGGAAAAATATTCCACCGATTTTTATTTAAAAGATGGAAAATTGTCGCACTGCGGGCCTAAATTTACCACCAATACGTCAAGAATTTCTGACTTCACCAAAGATGTGAAATGTGTAGGAAACTTTTATCCAAATGTTATATATATTTTGAACAAGTGGGCGAAAACGTCCGAGTTGATTTGGAATGGAAACGTATCTTCGAAAACAAAAAACCTTATATTGGTAAACAAGATGTTTAGCCTCCAAATCATAAAACTGGGATTATATACCGTGAAATCTAAAACTGTGTTGTCAAAAATTTACAAAATTCCGCAGTCAATCGAGCCATATTTCTGGGTGAGTGACACAGGGGGCACTGTCGCATGCGTAGTTATGAAGGGATTACAATCTATGTCGGAATCGGGATTAAGAAACCTTTGGGAGAAAAATGAAATTATAGCTTCCAGGAAAAATACGTTCATTAATTTTTTAAACCTCTATCCCAACCTCGAAAATAATTCAACAAAGTATCCAGAAACAAATTATTTGTCAGCTTTTGCCAGCAGAGATATGGTTTCTCGTGAATATCAGCCGATACCAAAAGCGGTTTACGCAGAAGGAGCCAAGTACATATTCAGTTTACTGAGCATTTCCCTGAACGTGTTTGTAATTGAGCTCATCACAACTAATAATTTCTCTCTTAGAAATTTAAAGCAGCTTTGTCGTTGTGCAAAACTACACGGAATTTATTATTTACGAATTGTTACTTTTATATTGATTAAATTTGCGAAATGTAACACAAGTTTTGTAGAGCTGTATTAAATTTTTAACTAATAAGTAAATTGCTAAACTGAATATACCATTACAAGTGTGTAACCGCTAAACGATAAGAAGGTAATATAAAATAAAACTGAGTTTTACAATTCAATTTAGTACATCAATCAAGATATCGATTGATCACAGTGTGAATATATTACAAAATTCGTGCATTGATCTTGTAAATACGGTAGGCCGTTACTTTTTCAAAATAAAAATTGCCAATAAAAAAATTGTCAAAGAGTTGACATTCTCGACTTTAAATTTAGAAAAAGTCCACATTGTCAAAAGTATAGTCGACATTGTCAACTTAAAATAATTCAACCACTTCGCTGCTGACGTTGCACTCATCCTTGATTTGCGGGTGAAGTGTTAGGTTGAGTAGGACTAGGTTGGATTAAATAATAATCTGTTGGGTACGGCTATGTAACGTTGAAAGTGTTGGGTTGTGTTAAGTGAAATCAGGTTGTGTATCAATGAAAGTGTTGGGTTGGAGTAGATAAGGTAAAGTTAAGTAGTGATATAAGTGTCAGGTTGGGTTAGGTTAGGTATAAAAATCTCAAAACGAAGGATGGTTGTAATCAGAATGGTTTGTTTGTAGTGTGACTATGAAAAAGAAAACCATTGCTACACATAAAGCACTCAATAATCATGAAGAATTTTCTATCTCTTTATATTATAGGCTGTGGACTTGTACAAAATTTAATTTGACAATTTGGACTATGAATTTGACAATTACGACCTGCGAGTTTTGACAATGTCGACCTTAAATGTTGACAAAGTGGTTGTAGGCAATATGACGTAGAATCATAAATACGGGGGTAGTTTACATAAACGTTAGAACGCAATTGTGTAAGTTGACAAACTGCTTGGCTTGTTTTGCAATATTGTTTTGTAAAATCTGATCAGATTAACACGATGCCATGAAATCGCATACTGAAATCAGATTTTGAAACTTAAATTCTTCGGTAAAATTTCCGCGGTAAATTAAACATTTTTTGCAAAAAAACAGCTAAAATTGGCATTGTGTTAAAGCACTTATTAATGCAAAATTATATTCAGAGCTACATACAAGCTTTATTAATTAGCGCTCTAGTACAATGTCTACATGTTTTTAAACGGAGCATAATCACGTTTTTTGAAATGTGATTTTGTAATTTGTTGTCGTCGTAACATCAGTCAAGTTACTTAATATATTTACCTTGATGAAATTCTCATTTCTTTTAACTTCAAGCTATTCATGTACGTAAGTTCCATTAATCCATTAATATGATGATTTGTGTAAATAAGCAAAATATTTGTGAGTGTTGTTTTGTCGTTGGTTTTTAAGATCTAGTCCTTGTTAAAATCAACATGTTTCCTAAACAATTTCCTGAACTTAGAATTGAATTTATAACTCAAAATTTCAGCAACGTATGGGAAAGCCGCGTCTTTTTGATGACATGTCCTGACACATGATCCTTGAACGACTTTCAAAATAATTAAACAAGAAGATATTATTTGCAGTATATTTTTTTAAACCATATTGACGCAAGCTTATGCTCATTTTAAAAAAACTATGTACTTATTACGACCAAACGTACAAGCACAGCTGGTGTTTTGTTCCTTTCCAATCCGATGAAAAATTCATGATGCTGACTTGAATCAGTTTTCCGATATATTGGAAAATATCAAATTTAATTTGATCGGATCAAAAAAAAATCCGATACTGGTGGATAAGCGATATTGCTTCGTAATAAACAAATGAACTAATAAAGACGACCTCGGTTAGCTTTTGTTTGGATTTAAAAAAGTCAAATTTTTGGGCTATCGAATTATCGAGTTCCATATTACCTGATTTAAAAAATCAATATTTTTTTTTCCTTTTAGTTTAAGAACAAATTATCGGTACGTAAGATTTATTATACACGTTCTTGTAATATTCCTAATACCAGACTATGGTGTAATGAGTAAAACAGCGTTGATTATACCACTTACAATAACCTCGTAAAAGTTCATTTCTGACACTTTATTTAAAGTGAATTGTGTTCCAAACCTCATGGGAATCAAACGTTGAGATCTCCACTGTACGAAACATTGGTATTTGGATTTATGTCGGTTGAAAGTGTGATAGAGTGCTCGTTTGTGTAATACGAATTGTTGACTACTCTCACTTATTTGTACTGCAAATGGTAACATTATTGCTACTCCGTATATTGTAACGACTACAATAAGACATGATACTAAAGTTATGTAAATCGGCAAAATTTGGCCACATTTAAGCAAAATCCAAGTAAAAGCGGTAATCACAATTTGAACAAAGAGCATCAAAAATATTGCCATGTGTCGAATCACAAAGTCGCCTGTCGATAAAATCACTCGTAGTTGAGTGTACAATTTGAGAGTTGTCGATTCAGTCAGTCGATTGTGAGACTTTGTGACATTTCTAAGACATGTAGTGATTGTAAATACAAGGCCCAACATTACGATTGCAACTATGCTAATGAATCGTAAAAATTCTGCAATGACAATTGTACATATAAAGAGTCGAGTACAAAACGTTAGCAGTATAGCAGTAAATCCCCGTTCGAAACGTGACGGCAAGAAAAGCTCAATTAAGTGATAGTATGGGTCGACTTCGATTAAAACGGATGCCAAAGGTATTAATGTTGCTATTGTGACAGATTGCATATTTATAAAAAACAGGTATAAAGCCACCCAATCTGTTGAGTCAAGTTTTCTCACTTTGAAATCTGTAAAATAAACTTAGTTAAAATTGTTTCGGATCAAAAATATTATAAATACATACTTTAATAAACGAATCAACTTACTGCTTCGTTCGAAAAGACTTAATTGATTTATAAACGTTTCAATTTCCGGGGCATCGTAAAACAGAACATGAACTCCAACTTCAAGAAGTGCACTTGTGCAGAACAATATACCGAAAACAATTGACACAACGTTAACGGTTGAGTCTTCCTGAAAGATTTGAAGAAATGGTAATGCTAGACAAGATCCAATTGTAAAGAACAAGAGTGAACCGGTGGATAAAATAAATGGGATATATTTTAGCTGAAATAAATTGTCTATTTTAAACCACAATATTCCATTTTTGACGAATAAGTGATAATGGAATGGATACATAATTTTGAACATTAGCTGGTTTAATTCAACAGCCTTTTCGACGAGGGGTGTAGCAAACGAGTTTTTGTTGCGAGTCATTTTTATTGTTTGAAATTTAAGAGTTGTAGATTTTACAGGTAAGCTAGTAAAAACGCAGGTGTGTTCAAGTTACCCCGTCAGCTTCTATCAGCGAATGGTTAGTTTTATGTCGACGCAACTAAAAATATTGCCAGTGGGCTGGACATGATAAAACACGTGCAGTATAAAAAAGAACAAAAATAGTTTATGGCCAAATGAATAGCTTCCAATTAAATTGATTTTCAAATTAATACACAATAAGATGGTTCGACCGATGGATTAAAATTTCAATTTTAAAAAGGAAAATGCCAAGCAACGGTATAATAAGTTTTATGAATTATATATTGGTAATACAAAGCTGTGCCGAGTAGCCGTAGTACTATTTTATTTCTGGAATTTAGAAATGTTTTTCCGGGTTGTTTAATTTTTAATTATTACCCACGTTATGTATAAGACTAACATATAACCGAATAACGTGACTTTAAATAAAAAATGAATTTTAAGTAGAGTATGCTACATCAGGAAAAGGTTAAATTACTATATATATTTGAGCCAGCCTAAAGCCATGCCCCAATTAGCCATATACCATTCGAAAGCTCTTAATTCGAGTTTAGCAAAACTTTTGCTGGGTACAAGTCTCCATTTTACTAGCCTAGGAAGATTTTGTGGGCTTAAAGATGGTAAAAAACGTGTGATTTTAGTATTTGATAAACACGCATTTCAATAATATCTATATATGGTCTTGGTAGCCAAGGAATCATAGAACTCATTTCCGATTGATTAAATGAATATTATACCAATTATTATTTTTGACTCATTATGTCCCTATAGATGGGGACTTCAAAGTCAGAAAATCATAAATTATTAATTTCGGATATATATTCATTTGAAAGTGGTAATAGGGTTCTTTGTATGAGTTATAGCCGTTTTATTTAAATTGTTAAAATATTTTTTCTTAGTTTAGACATATTTGAATTTTTAAACCTTAAAATCATACTTTCTGGGCAACTTTAACGCCCAAAACTTGCATGATCAAGTGAAATCGAGACTTGTGAGCAGCAACAGTTTACTCAACTCATTTGGAGCTTTCGAATTTTGTATGAATCATTAGGGTTTGGTTTTGGGCCTGCTCAAATTTAAATAGTAATTTGACCCTTTAAATATCTAAAAATAGTTTCAAATATGCAGCAATCCGATTTACAAATCATTACGTTTCATAACGAAAAATGTTCAACCTTGTTAAGTTTTTAAAATTCATTGTTATTGTTGTTTATATTAATACATGTGTAGTTGCAATATCCCTAAACATTACCTAGGGATTAATGAG
This sequence comes from Entomobrya nicoleti, assembly GCA_034695465.1. Classification (NCBI taxonomy): domain Eukaryota; kingdom Metazoa; phylum Arthropoda; class Collembola; order Entomobryomorpha; family Entomobryidae; genus Entomobrya; species Entomobrya nicoleti. The sequence goes on from JAQFZG010001934.1 coordinate 9,299, forward strand.
TAAAACGGCGTTAACTATACCACTTATAATAACTTCGTAAAAGTTCATTTCGGACTCTTTGTTAAGAATGAATTGCGTTCCAAACCTTATGGGAAGCAAACGTTGTGATCTCCATTGCGCAAAGTGCTGATATTTCGCTTTTGTTCGGTTGAAAGTGTGATAAACGGCTCGTTTGTGGAAAACAAATTTTTGACTAGTCTCACTTATTTGTACAGCAAAGGGTAGAATTATAACTAAAGCAAGAATTGAAACAACTATAATGAGAAAGGCCACAAAATTTATATAACTTGGCATTATATGTCTACATTTAAGCACTATCCAAGTAAAGACAGTAATGATGACTTGAACATAGAGCATAACGAATATTACTGCGTGACGAATTACGAAGTCGCCAATACACAAAATCAATCGTAGTTGAGTATACAGTTTAAGAGTTGTCAATTGAGTTAAATTACGTGAATTTGTTATTATTTTAAGACAGGTCGAAGTTGTGAAAACAAAACTTAAACATAAAAACACGAGAAAACAAATAAAACGTAAAAATTCTAAAATGCAAATTGTACAAATAAATAATCTTGTCCAAAAAATTATCAATATGGCAGTAAACTCTCGGTTGTAACGTGAAGGCAATAAAAAATCGACACAGTAAATGAATGGATCAAGTTCCATTAACACGATAGCCAAAGGTATTGATATAGCTATTGATACAATTTCAATATTAACAGCGAAAAGAAATAAGCCCATCCAATCTTTTGACTTAGGTTTCCTCACTTGGTAATCTGTAATTCCAATATTCAATGGGTTACTTTGACAAGTTATTTAAAACAGTAGTAAAAGTCAACTTACATCTTCGTTCAATCAAGCTTAATTGATTAATAAACGTTTCTAGATCCGGAGATACAAAAAATAAAATATATGTTGCAAGTTCCAGGAAAGCACATTCACAGAACAGTATACCAAAAACAATTGAAACAACGTTAACAGTGGAATTTGGTTGGAACTTTTGAAGAAGGGGCAATGCTAAACAAGATCCAATTGAAAGTAAGGATGTAAGGAAAAATGTAGACAATAGAAATGGAATATATTTTAACTGAAGTAGGTTGTCTACTTTAAGCCATAATATTCCGTTTTTAACTAATAGGTGAAAAGGAAATGGATATATAATTTTGAATATAATCAAATTTAAGTTGACAGCTTTTTCAACAAGTGGTGTTGCAAAAGAGTTCTTGTTAAGAGTCATGATTATTTTTTTGAAATTTAAGAGTTGTAGATTTTACAGGTAAGCTAGTAAAAACGCAGTTGTCAACTAGTTCCGTGAGCTTCTATTAGCGAATGGAAAATTTTATGTCGACGCAACTAAAAATATTGCCAGTGGACTGGAAATGATGAAAAACATGCAGTTTAAAAAAAGATAAAAATATTTTTAGCTAACCAAAAACCTTCCACTGAAATTGATTTTTAAAATAACACCCAATCAGATGCTTGAATCTATTGGTCGAAATTAAATTTAGAAAGTTAAAATGCCCAGCAACAGCATAATAATTTATGTAGCATATATTGGAAATATAAAGCTGCATTGAGCCGCCGTTGTATACTGATAATGTATTTCTGAAATTTAGAGTATAATATTCTGGCTTGTAATTTTTTTTAGTTATTATCCACCTTATATATAAGACTACCATATAACCGAATAACGTATGTGTCTACGTGACTTGAGGTACTCTGACTTAAAATGGCTGGGTTAGAAAACTACGTACTTTGTTAGTTTATCTATAGAGAAATCTTTCTTGGGGTATATATCATTTGGTATTGCTTCCTGAGAAGAAAAAAACATGCTTGCTTGTTTTATGGGATTCTTGTGTATTTTGTCCTGTGAATATATAACGTACATACTTTTAGAAAAAAAAACGTCTAAAAATATCACGATGGTATAAAACGATTTATTTGGGTTAACGTTACATTAAAATAAAGTAAGATTAAATATTTTGATATTAAATATACGGATATACAAATAAGTTTGCCCATGTAAGCATATGTATGTTGGCGACCACGTCAAATGCTTCAGTGAATTCGCATATTCCACACTTCAAGTTTTCAAGACGATGGGAAAGATAACTGCAAAGCTGAAATTTTATTTGAATTTTTTTATATAATTAAATGTACAATTTTATGACAAATTTTACAATTATTATTATTCATTGGCTAATTGACAAGTATAAAGTCAATCATGCGATCTTAAATGGAAAGCTTTTCAAGAGTGGGTTGCGTTGAGCAATACAAAACACGAATAAAAGGAGAAATTTTATTGTAAATTAAATTAGTGATAATTGAATGGGTACATTGAAATATTAGCTGATTTAATTTGACCGCCTTTTAGACCGCCAGGGGCATCAGAGTTACTAAAAACAATTAACTTTGTCCGGAATTAAGGGGCGGAATTTCAGTATGATATTCGATGCTGCTGCTGTGACAACACCAAAAAAGTCACCGGTCTGGTAGGCCGCCAGGTAAGAAGCGAAGAGTAGCCGGCTGCTACTCAGGGAAGTAGCTCTACGACAGCGGTGGTGTACCGGAATTACCCAAAGCAAAGAGGCAAACTGAGACTGGGAAGGAGATTTGATTTTGTGGGTGATATTAAATCCACCCTAATTCACCCAAATACAAGCAACATTGCTGTACTTTGTGTTGCTTCGAAAAATAACACTGATCCTACAGGGCTCGTTGTTATTTTTGCCGTTGCAATAGAGTACATTTTGCGACAGTAGTCTACCGGGAGGGACTTAAATACATTTCTGGCTTTGTAGTGGTTTCAGCGGTTTTGTTCGTTATTGAGTGTGGTAGAGGTAAAACAATTTCATTGCAACAACTTAAAGAGATATATTGGATTATTATATTCTGTGTAAATTAAATAGCTGCTAAATGCTAAAAATAGCTTGAACTATGAAAATAGGTAAACGATTTATAAATCAATATTTAAACCGGAAAACTTAAAAATGTTTAACTTATTATAATATTCAAAGTTTAAGTCATAGTTATCTTTTTATTTTTTGAAACGATCCTTAAATATCATCTAGGGATTTATTAGTAAAACGGCGTTAATTATACCACTTATTTTAACCTCGATACATGACATGATACCAAAGTTATGTAAATCGGCAAAATTTGTCCACATTTGAGCAGAATCCAAGCAAAAACGGTAATTACAACTTGACCAAACAACATCAAAAATATTGTCAAGTGTCGAAACACGAAGTCGCCTGTCGCCAAAATCAACCGCAGTTGTGTGTACAACTTGAGAGTTGTCCATTCAGTCACGTTGTATGAATTGCTTGCTTTTTTGTTGTTGGTTGACAGGTTGTTATTGCAAAGACAATGCTCAACATTACAATTGAGACTAAGCTAAGAAATCGCAAGAATTCTGCAACGCAAAGTGTGCAAATGAACAGCCGCGTACAATACGTTACCAGTATGGTAGCAAATTCTCGTTCGTAACGTGACGGCAATAGAAGCTCAAATAAGTGATAAAATGGGTCAAGTTTGATTAAAACAGATGACAAAGGTATAAGTAATTCTATTGAGATAGATTGCATATTTATAAAAATCAGGTATAAACCACTCCAATCCGTCGAGTCAAGTTTTCTCACTTTGTAATCTGTAAAATAAATAAATAAGTTATTAATATTTGTAGATCAATTATATTATAAACGCAACCTAATAAACTTACATCTTCGTTCGAATAGGCTTAACTGATTTATCAACGTTTCAATTTCTGGGGCAGCGTAAAACAGAATATGGACTCCAAGGTCAAAAAGTGCACTTGCACAGAACAGGATACCGAAAACAATCGACACAATGTTAACACTTGGATGTTGCTGAAATATTTGAAGAATTGGCAATGCTAGACAAGATCCAATGCTAACGAACAAGAGCGAAAATGTGGATAAAAGAAATGGAAGATATTTTAGGTGAAATAAATTGTCTATTTTAAACCACAATATTCCAATTTTAACGAATATATATTAGAATGGATACATAATTTTGAAGATTAGCTGGTTTAATTTGACAGCCCTTTCGACGAGCGGTGTTGCAAAGGAGTTTTCGTTGCGAGTCATATTTATTCTTTGAAATTTAAGAGTTGTAGATTTCACGGTTATAGTTGTAATAACGCAGTTTTCAACTTGCTTCGTAAGCTGCTACTAGCGAATGTTTAGTTTTATGTCGACGGAACCAATAATAAGTTCAAGACATTTTAAAACACGTGCGGTTTAAAAAAGTGAAAAAATATTTGATAGCTTCTAATGTTATTGATTTTAATATCAATGCCCAATGAAATGGTAGTACGTATTTGTAAAAATTTCAATTTAAAAAGTAAAATGCCAAGCAACAATATAATTTAGTTCTTTAAATTATTTATGGAAAATACGGAGGCGCCATAGTATAATCACATTATATTTTTATTTATATTTTATTAATTTTTTCCTTGTTTTTGGATTTCAAATTATTATTAAAGTTATAGGAAATATAGGTTTGTCCACCATAAAACACATAATAACGTATATATCTACGTAATGTGAGGTCTACCGACTGAGGTATGAAATTTAAGAGTCGTAGATTTCACGGGTAGTTTTGTAAAAACGCAGTTGTAAACTTGCTACGTGAGCTTCTATTAGCGAATGGTTAAATCTTTGTCGACGCAACTAAAAATAATGTCAAGACAACATATATAACACGTGCTGGTCAAACATGGACAAACAATATTTCATAGCTACTTGAAAAGCTTCCAATGATATTGATTTTAAAATCAATACCTAATCAAATAGTTGGAAGTATTGGTAAAAAAATCAATTCAAAAAGTAAATGATAAGCAACAATATTATAACTTGTATATGAAAAATACGGAGCTGCTCTAGTAAAATCACATTATAATTTTAGAATCGAGAATTGTTTTTCTTGTTTTCGGATTTCAAATTATTATCAATACTGGTATATTTTTATACATCATAAATTATATAATAACGTATAAGATGAGTTCTACCGACTTAATGTAGTTTGGATAGAAAAGCTATATATGTAAATTTTTCGATGAAAATATCTAAGATTATATCCCATTTGATATTGCCTCATGACAAAAATTAAATGCTTCTCGATATATTTATTGAGTTCTTGTGTATTTTCTCCATAACAACATAGCATACGGTCTCCCATGAAAATATCGCCTGTAAATACTATGATAATAAAATGGGATTTTATTTTGACTTACATTTAGGTTTAAAAAATAAACTAAAATATTTTGTAATTAAATATAGTTAAGTTTGCTATGTGAAAGTATTTATGTAAGCAACAATAACAAACTTGCGCAAAACATGTTGCTCGAAACGAGTTTTCAAGACAACGAGAAATATGAAACTGCAAAGCTGAAACTTGTTTTTGGGAATTTACTAGCAATCTTATTAATTGGCTAGTATAAAGTGAATCCTTCGATCTAAGCAAAACATCTTTAAAGCTAAAAGTATATAGTTACTCCCACTGTCTGTCTTTAATCAACATTTTTTTTTCGGTTTTGTGCCCGAATCCAATACATTAGACTTTATCTCTCTCTTCTAGACTTCTACAAACAATAAATAAACTGAATTTTGAATTTGACAAATAATTTGTACAAACCTTAAATCTTCCAAAGCACTCGAAGCTCTTGCTGTTGTCCACAACTATTAGATATACTTAAGTATATGTAAATTTGGAACAGTCAAATTGTTTTTGAAGTGTAACAAAAAATATATATTTTAGAAGTTTGGTGACACAATAGATCAAGTTATTGGAATATTTAATTTTATCAAGCAAAAACTGGATTATTGCCAAGCATTTAACTTGATAGACCCATTTATACTGAATTGGGTAAATTGAATATTATGTATTTTCTCCTAAATACTCAGCATTTAACTAAACATTTCTTTTAAATATGCATTTTATATTGCCATTAAATCCTATTTTTGTAAATATTTTGGTGTGCTAAGTCTATTATAAACGATGCAGAATGTTCTCGTTTATCTGCATCAAATTTTTTAAAATAAAATTTGATGACTTATTGGATACAGTAAACCATTGCACATTTGTTTTCCATCCGTTCACAACAACATTGAAAATGCGAGATAAACTACGACGAGTCTTTTAGCAATTAATTCACACAAGTTCCACAGAAATATGGTTCAACTTTAGCCTCATTTCTAGCAAATTCGAGATCTTCTCTTAATAACATAATTCTGGGTGCTTTGCAAGCTTGCAAAGCAAGTGCACACAAAATGTACTGTGTGGATTCAGTACGACATACCATTGCTAATATACCATGAAGTACCTACAAGCTTTGAGCCAACCGTTTTCGTATTCTTTGCAAAAATTGAGGATACCAAATTCCAATTTCGTGGCTATGAGTTTAAAAAGAAGGCGACTTAGCTGTATTCTCTAGAGTCTTGGTTTTTGCTGCTGGCCAGGCCAAATCAATTGTGATACACTCACTGACTTCGAAGAGGATTTAATCCCACGGCAAAATCAATTGGAGAGACAATAACAATTTGTAACAAACACGTAATCACATCCAAAATAAATTGAATTTCTATCTTGACAAGTAATTTTAGCAAACTTTAAAACTTCAAAAGCACCATAATCCTAACAATGGGTGTCATACAATGCATCAGAAAAATTTCATATGAAATTTATCAATTATGGTGTAGTGTTTTATGCTGATTCTGATGAAATGTGTCATTTTCCCGAATGCGCATGTTTGGAATTATCAGCTGACTTTGTTTACCCGAGCGCAAGCGCGCACACCATTACAAATGTACAGGAAACTGCTTAACCGATAATAGCTGGACTCGTCACTGCTTGCTTTTTTTCTCGTTTACTGCTGGCGCTTGCGTTCGCTCGTTGAAATACAAGCGCGCACGGGTAAACAAATGCAGCTGATAATTCCAAACATGCGCATTCGGGAAAATGACACATTTTATCAGAATCAGCATAAAAAACTACACCATAATTGATAAATTTCATATGAAATTTTTCTGATACATTGTATGACACCCATTGTAAGTGATTGTCCAAAAGTTTTAGATTAAAATAGAAGTGTATATAACTTGGAGACTATCAAAATATTAACTATTAAACAACAAATAATAATTTTCATTGAGAAAGCCCCAAAAGAGCACATTTCATTGAAATGGTTTGTCTTCATTAACCAACAGTGACTGGTTATTGCCAAACTATTTAACTTTACATCTCCGTACTAGTCTACTGAGGTAAAAATACGAGAGCGAGTATTTTCACATAAAAATAATTCACTTTAAACCGAAGGTTTTTTCAATATGGATTACTTAGCCCTGTTCAAGTTTATCTTTCTATTTGGTTTTGCTAAAAACATCATAAGCAGTGCAGAAAGTTCCCATTTTTCAACGTCGAAACAATTGGCAAAGTTTGATGATCTCTTGGACACAGTAAACCATTGTACATTTGTCTCTATCCGTTCACCTCAAAATTTCACGTGTGTGATAATACACAAAGAGTCGTTTTGCAATAAATTTATACGAGTCATAGAGCAGGAATATGGTTCAACTTTAGTCTCATTCCTAGCAAATTCGAAATTTTCCCTAAACAATGTAACCCTGGGCGGTTTGCAGCTGGCAAAGCAAGTCTACACAAAATGTACTTTATGGATTCAATATGACGTTGTTAACATTCCTTCAGTATTTACAAGATTTAAACCAAACATTTTTGTATTCTATGCCAAATTTGAGGACCCAATATTCCAATTTCAAGACTATGAATTGCAAAATAAAGCGACTTGGCTAAATTCTCTAGAATCTTGGTTTTCGAACGCTATGGTAATAATCCATGTGAACCCTGAGTCAACTGAGATTTTTACACTTTGCATATATTGCAGCATTGTAAAAATAATACGATATCCAGTTGTCCTTAGAAATATTGAAAGTTCGCTATATCCACTATTTTTAAATTATGAATTGAGTATGAAAGATTTGCATATGAACTCTATAATTTATAATGATCCTAACCTAGCAACAGTCCAAGTCTTTGCCAAAAAGTCGTGTCACCAATATCCAAGAAAGTTTTTTTATTATGGAATCAACATGTGCAATGCTTTTGTTAAGTAAACATTTGAATTTTACAATTTCAAATCATAAAAAAATTCCTTGGACTCCATATATTGGGAAACGAGTAGCTGTTACTTCAACAAATCTGCTGTATTTTAAAACCTGGTTGCCGTATTATACGCTTATAAATCAATTCTCTTTTGTTTCGTTGTCTCTACACACTAATGTTACCCTAAACGATGTATATTTTGAACCATTGCAATTATACGTTTGGCTGCTTGTTGCAATCTCTATCATATTTGTTTCCATTTTGCTAACGTTTTCAAAACTATTCCGGCAAAGATCCGACTGGGCTGTAATTCGGTTTATTAATAATGTATTTTTTGTCACAAAAAATCTAATAGATCAGCCAACAAGCTCTAACGATACGAACGGCACAGGTTGCACCTTAAGCACATTAATTTTGTGTTTGTGGTGCTTTTGTTGTATGCACGCAGACCATGCTTACAAAGCAGCCGTGTTTTCTGGTAGCCATTTTGAAGAAAATAACAAATATCCGGTGACTACACAAGAGATGGTTGAGTCACCATGGAAAAAATATACAACAAGGTTTTATGAAGTTGGTGGTAAGAAATCGTCAAATTGCTGGTTACATTTATTGTCTTTTAATTCGGGAAACAGTTCAAAAGGTACTAATAAAATCACCAAGGACATAATTTGTAAAGTGTTTTATGACATTGAATTTGCCTCTTACATAAGTGAGTGGTCTTTGTTATTCGGGTTTCCATTGAATGAAAATAATTCCTTGGCAACATCTAATGTAATTTTGGTAAATAACGTAGAAAGTAACGTTTTTATAAAAGATGGTTTGAATGCTCTTAGATCGGATATTAAATTTTCAAAAATTTATAGAATTCCTGAACTCACTTTTCCACTTTTTTGGGCGACTCGAGAAGGAGGAGCAATAACACGGTTGCTCACGGACGGTCTACGAGTCATCGCTGAGTCCGGATTACGAAACCTTTGGGAGCAAAATGAGCAACTTAATATAAAAATCCGAAACAATAAAGATCTTATGAGTCGTTGGAAGAACTTTAGTTCAAACTCAGGACAGCACGTGTTAAAAAGTTACGTGATGGCTTTTACTAAAAAAGAATATATTTATCATGATTATGAGCCCATACCAATTTTGGTGTATATGGATGGAGTTAAATATATTTCATTTATCATTCATTTATCATTTATTTATTTGCCAATTTAAGTTTAGTATCTTACACAGTAATGTTACACGTTACAAAACTGAAAATGACACA
>JAQFZG010001935.1:0-18706 GCA_034695465.1 Entomobrya nicoleti
CAACTTTGCGCAACGATACCTAGTGGTCTTGCACAATATGCGCAACTTTGCGCATTGTTATCTAGTGGTTTTTCGCAACTTTGCACAACGATATCTAGTGGTCTTGCGTAATTTGCGCAACTTTGCGCTACGTTATCTAGTGGTCTTGCGTAATTTGCGCAACTTTGCGCTACGTTATCCAGTGGTCTTGCGGAATTTGCGCAACGATACCTAGTGGTCTTGCGCAATATGCGCAACTTTGCGCAACGTTATCTAGTGGTTTTGCGCAACTTTTCGCATTGTTATCAAGTTGTCTTACGCAATTTGCGCAACTTTGCGCAACGTTATCTAGTGGTCTTGAACCATTTGCGCAACCTTGTGCAACGTTTTTTAGTTGACTTGCGCAATTTGCGCAACTTTGCGCAACGTTATCTAGTGGTCTTGCGCAATTCGCGCAACGTTTGTAGTGGTTTTGCGTAATTTGCGCAACTTTGTGCAACGTTATCTAGTGGTCTTGTACAATTTGCGCAACCTTGTGCAACGTTATTTAGTTGACTTGCGCAATTTGCGCAACGTTTCTAGTGGTTTTACGCAATTTGCGCAACTTTGCCTAACGTTATCTAGTGGTCTTGCGCCATTTGCGCAATTTTGCGCATTGTTTTCAAGTTGTCTTACGCAATTTGCGCAACTTTGCGCAACGTTATCAAGTGGTCTTGAACCATTTGCGCAACTCTAAGCAACGTAAGCTTGTGGTCTTGCGCAACGTTGTCTAGGCGGTTTGCGCAAGTTGTGCAACCTAACGCAACGTTGTCCTAGTAATTCAAATTATAAGGAGGATTTTAACCCATTCCTTTAAACCTTAATACCCGTTTTAACTAAATTAAACCCAAAACCGTGGTGTTTTTGTTCATACCCACGGGTTTAGCCATGCCTCACCACAGGGCGGTGTATACTAACGTTGTTGGTTTGCAATGGGAGAAATAATTGTGGTGATAATTTGGATGAACTATTTGTTCCATGTCCTGCCTGTAATGAGTATTTCAAATGTAAGAATGGAATGGGTATAAACAGAAGTCTTGTATGCATTGGAAACAACGATTGTGGAGTCCCGAATGATAAGCCTGAGAAATCTGAGGATTGTCTAGTTTGTAGAGAAAATGAATTCAGGTGCAAAGTTGGATATTGTATAGGTTAACAAATTGTATGCAATGGAGTTAAGGATTGTGAGGACGGAAGTGATAAGTTTGAGGCAGCAAAATGTCATCGGGTGACGTCTAAACTAAAACATTCATTCTGTTTGCTATCTGTCGTACCTGCAAGTAGGTGCTTTGCTTGATTTTTTTAGTTGTGACATACTATACACAGCCCGCACAAGCAAGGAAATAGATGGTACATGTACAGCAACGGCAGAAAAACTGCTGTTGTTGATAGTTACGTGAGTAGAAGTGTTTTCAATTATACATGTTTCGATGAATTTGTAAAGAAATATCAAGTTTTTTTGTATGAAGTATTACAAATTTGGAATTTGAATAAGTGATCAGTAACCATCTGCAAATATAATTAAGGCATATGTACAATATAACAATTTTAAATGTACTAAATTAATTCCATGTTAAATATTAATGTGTTTTTTAAACTGGCCCGTGTAATAAATACAAAAGTAAACGGCATATTTAGTGATTTTCATTTACTTAAAAAATTACATTAATTATTAATTGGACAATAGATTGCTTCACAACTTTGTAAATTGCACACCACGCCAGTTACAGTGAAAATGTATGGCTACCATTTGTGGTACATCTAGTTCCAAAGCCCTTAGTAACAGTAAACGACTAGCTAATTTATGTGGCATAAATTAGGCGTGCTGAGTTGAGTATATAAATAAATAACCAATTAATAAGTCATGTAACTTTGCATGTGTCATTAGGTAAACACCTGCATATTATTTTAATTCATAATTCCTGGAAACTTTCATTGATGACGTAAATGTTCGTACTACGTACTAATTGACGTAGACTAATACCGTCAAATTTGTAAAAAAAATAGCATAACAACAGACATCCTTCATGCGCACATGTGCTCTAAATAACCATTGGTAAATGCAACAAACTGCATCGAATAGTATAAATAACTCGAACAATCAACTCATTTGTTTGTCTACTAATCTTCAGTCTGGAAACTGGTAAACAGTTGGCTGCAGTACCAAAGCTGATCTGACAATGAAGCTCACCCTAATAAATTTTAGTTTCACTTTCTTGTTGACTATTACATCCGGAGAACGTTGTGCACGTAAAGAGGTAACTTTAAATTGAATCGATAAATCCATACTCTTAAAAACAAGTTATTAATAACATAACTAAACGATAAATAACGCGGTTTTAGTTCCAATGTAACAACGGGAAATGTATTCCAAAAGGATATATCTGTGACGGAGACAATGACTGCGAGGACAACAGTGATGAACTGCCTGGCTGTATCCCAACCCCTGTCAACTGTCATAAAGACCAATTTCGATGCAATAACAATAAATGTATTCCTAGACAAAGGGTTTGCGATAAGTATGATAGCTGTGGTGACCAGAGCGATGAACCTGCAAACGTAACAGACTGTTTAGTATGTCAAGACAACGAGTTCCGTTGTTCCATTTCTGGCCAGTGTATACCAATCTCGTCTATTTGCAATGGTAAAAAAGATTGTGTCGACGAAAGTGATGAGCCACCAATCATTAAAGAATGTCCCGCCTGTAAACAAGGCGAATTCACCTGTGAGGACAATGGAAGTTGCGTAAGTAACAACGCTTTATGCAATAGTTACAATGACTGTCGTGACGGAAGTGACGAGTCACCTAAAGTGAATCCTGAGTTGTGTCCAGCCTGTGACCAATACCGGTTCAGCTGTAACAATCGATATTGCATTCGTAGAGACAAGGTGTGTGATGGAAAAGACGACTGTGGGGATATGAGCGATGAACCTGCAAACAAAACTGAATGTTTTACTTGTAGACAAGATGAATTCAAATGCGACAACGGACAATGTATCTCAAAATCAGGACTTTGTAATGGATTTGAGGACTGTAGAGACGGTAGCGATGAATCTCCAACAATGCTTCCTTCATCATGTCCAGCTTGTGATGAAGATGAATTCAGGTGTAAAAATGGGCAATGCATTGAAAGATCCTATGTTTGTGATGGAGAGGACAATTGTGGTGACATGAGTGATGAGCCTGGGAACTCAACTGAATGTCTGGTTTGTAAACATGACGAATTTAAATGTGTGTCATCTGGGCAGTGTTTACCAACGAGTTACGTATGCAATGGAGATCATGACTGTGGTGATAATACGGATGAATTAGTACCTGCTGACAAATGTCCTGCTTGTGATGATGAGTATAAATTTCGATGCAAAAATGGAAGGTGTATGGATAGAAAACTGTTTTGTAATGGATACAATAATTGTGGTGACTTGAGTGATGAACCGGAGAATATTGAGGAATGCCTTGTTTGCAATAAAAATGAATTCAAGTGCGGCGCTGGAAATTGCATCTACAAATATTATGTTTGCAATGGGAAGAAGGATTGTGATGATAATAGTGACGAAGTTGAGCCAGACAAATGTCCGACTTGTGAGGGAAATGAATTCAGGTGCCCCAACGGACGTTGCATCCCAAACAAATATGTTTGTGATGGGAACAATGACTGTTGGGATTTTGGTGACGAAATAAACTGTACGCTCAGTAATGATTGGTTTCATGGTAATAAGTTGACCAAATATCCTGTCTCAAATATTCCTGGAAATAAAAACTCGATAAAAGCAAGTCTGCGGGAATGAAAATATTTTACAAATATAAAAAATGGTCACTTGATTTCAGTAAAAAATTCATGTAATATAATATATTCGAAATAATGAAAATAAATCGACCTTAAAATATAATATTATTTGGAAAAAAACGAAAATATCCAACCGTACGGTTATTTAAATAGTTATCTAGCACAACCTCGTTTTCATGCCTGTGCATTTCGTACGAAAACTGGACCCCGCCATAGGTTGTAAGTGCAACGCATGACCGTTCTTGCACAAATTATAACACGTAGTAGTAAACATCAATTCGAGATATAAAATGATTCCATGTTTATAATGATGATGAATGATTATAATTGCATTGTCGATATGATCAAGTCATCATTACAAAAAAAATGTTAAAGTAAAGTAATATAAATGTGTTTGTACAAAGAACTAATTTTTAATTAAAAAGAAAAGTGACGTTGTGGTTGTTTGTGTGCAAGAGAGAGAAAGCGAATTGGTGTTGTTTCTAGAGAGTGAGCGATGAGAATGGGTACGGTTGGAACATCCATTTCAAGTAGTAATGGTCCCAGCACAAGTTGTGGTGTAGGTGGGTAAATAAATAATTCCCGGATGTGGAATATCAACAGCAATACTCTCTTCTACTCAAATACTTTACAACTGCAGCATCGGGGGAAGCGATGGTGGGGAAGGAATACGGTGTCATCATGGCAACACTGATGACCAACTTTACCACTATCACTAACGAATTGTCCGGTGGTCATGGTTTCAGTGATTTTGGTGGTGGTGGAATAAGACACGCCAGACTTTGATCATCATTACAATAACATCAATAGCATGGATTTGGTGTTGACCACTACGACATTCTCGTGTACAGCTCCCACGGCAGGGCTGGATTCAGCGGATGATTAATTTCGTGACTATGATTTCGCGTTAACTCAGTTGGAGGCCGCGTTCTGCGTGATATTTATTGTTTTGGGAGTTGCAGCAAATCTAATCACCATTATTGCTCTCGCCAGATGCAAAAAGGTAACTTGAGTTGAGTTACATAAGTTATGTTATTTATGATATGCACAAAACGAAAGAAAGTAGCAAAGTACACGGGTATTTTATATTGAGATCCGGAGGAAAATGGAAATAATGAGAAGAAGCCTAAGCCTGAACTAACACGTACTTTGTACATAGCTAGCGTGTATATATTTGATGTAATTTCTCATGTTTTATGCAATGTGGCATGACCCATAATAAATTTTCATAGAATGTGTCGTAGGCATCAGAAAAATGTATTGTTTATGGCGATCAATAATGTACATGGGTAAATTTTGCTTATTTATAAATTCAAATTATAACTCAGGAACGAGGTATTATTTTATTACTTTTCAAGCATTCAGATAGTACCCACATTAGATAAGTCATGAACCTATTTATAACAATTGGTAGATTTCAGGAATACATTATATTTTCGTCGTTATCATTAATCAATTTATTCAGATACTATCATTAAAGTTAAACTTAATGTCCCATTCTCTGTCCTCAGCACACTTTCTTTCAAAAATGATAAAATTATTGTTTTATTCTATATAATTTTATTGCTAGCATGCTACTGGTTGTACTGCATTGTTTACTAGTACAATATTGCGGTCAATCAGAATATAAAAAACCGTTACGTTTGGTTAATGGATTGATAATCGAATTATCAGTATAATGGAAATGAGCACTATTCCAGCTCGTTGAGAGTGTTGAATGTTTAGTTGTGATCCGATTCCGATCATTAACGTTAAGAGGAGAATATCATGAACATAATCATCATTAAAGGTGTTGCTATTGACTTGGTGGATGATTGGATTAAAAAACTATTTCAAATCAAAGATCTCACCTCTCTCTGCCTTTCGCCTCGATGTAAGTTTGCATAATAGTCCTATCAACTATCTTGTAAATTCTTACACAGATCCGCGGATTACGCGTAATAACAGGTCGTTATCGTTTAAAGAGAAAAGGGTTAAGTTGACGAACAAGCTTAAAAGCGTGAACATTAACCATCAAAAGCTGTTGTGTTGATCGTTGCACTTGTAATAAAACAAGCTTTAACACTTATTATTAGTATTTTATTGGTGCATTACATGCAAGTATTGTACGCAGCGGTGAACAACACCCTTTAAAAATACAGTGAAATAATCCAATAAAATGATATATCAGACGTGTGGAGGTCTTCCGTAATTTTAATCCAATTAACACCTGACACACCACATGTCAAGTTGGATTGGTAAGGTGAATGGTTATTCCAAATATAAAGTAAACTATCTGATGTGACATGTGTAACAGTTCATAGAAATAAATTTCATGATGTAATATCAATATGATGATATGTGAACTAACAAATAACCTGGGATTTTTAGTTGGCAGTTTTTCAATTTCTGAGATGACTTCCAGTGTGAGGTTTGTAGTTTTTTTATGAGGATGAGACAAGCTATAAATCATTTTGGTTGTAGTACATTATGGACTTTATTTCATAAGCAAATTATTATGACTTGAGGATATGAGGAAACGCAAGACAAATGTGCCATTTTATTTTCTTCATTAATTATTGTGTTGTCTACAATTTATATAATCGTATTGGAATTTAATTAGGATACAAAAAGGTTGTGCATGTATTATTACTGCAGACTCTTGCTTATACATGTACAGGTTCCTAGGGATCAACTTACATGGGCAATATGGGCCAGTTTATTCATAATAGATAGTTATGCTACATTCATTTGCATATTAAATTTTATAATTATGTTTATCTCTTGGTATACATACAACGCAACCCGAATAAAAAGTACGAATCTGAAGTGAAGAAGAAATGTTACTGATTGTTATTAAATAGGAACGGCGTTCAAATTCTAAATTAGGATGATCATTCCATTACTCATCATTCCAACATGAATAAAATAAACTGTAAAACTTACTTGATTCCCGGAAGGAATAAGGAAATGATAAAGTTTTCAAAAAATCATAAAACCCAGACGAGTATGGTATGACGAGGTATTTGGTATTGTGGTATTATGGTGTCACATGCAATATTACAGTAGCGCCAGCAGTATATTAAGTATACCAGATATGGATCGAATGTTGAATGGTGTTTAGACTGCTACTGAAGTGACACTTAGTCGTGAAAACGAAAACGTAAAAACAAACTTATTTAACTGTCAAACAAACATGATTGGTATAATGATCATGGTCGTTATATTCAGGGGAAATATGAAAAGAAGTTTGTCTATTTGTCTTTTGAAAATGTTTTTTTAGTTCTGAATGAAAAACTGAAGTTGAAGTCTTTCGATGTTTTAATGATGTAACTTTTATGCTTTCCTATTTCTTAAAAAAAACTTTACTCTTTAAAAGTCACAAGTTATATTTGGTACTGTCATTGAATATAGAGATACAAGAATCGTGAATATGCACAAAATTTATGGACGTAGTTGATCCAGCCAATAGGGTCAGAGGCAACACCAGCCTGCTTGTTTTGTTATGTAAACAAACCCATATGGGGGTACACAGAAACAAAGGAAAATTCAAATATCGCGCCTAGCATTCACCCTGCTCGTAGTGATTGGTTGTAGATGAGTGCACAAAATATGTTTTCATTGGCCCAAAAATGCCGAACTTATGTTCTGGTTGGCTGTTTGCATTGCACCTTCGCCATAACTTTAACACTACTTCACGATTCTTCCCTCTATATATTCAATGTGGTACTGTGAGGGAGTACGCACTAATTGCGATTATTACGGACTTTTTTAAGCGTTTTTTTAAATATCAACTTTATTGCATGATGACGCATCTTACATCCTTTACAAGATGATATATGTACTTGTGTTAAAATTATATAACAGCCACCGTTGCTTATGTCGCCATGAATAAAAAACTTCAGTGGAAGCCAAATGAAAAAATGTGACTTTTTACCTGTCAACTTTTGAGTTTCTTCACTATCATCAAAGTAGTAACAGTAATATTAATGTTTCAGGCAGTCTTCTATAAAAGTAGTGATGTAGTCAATTAAAGTCAACAGAAAAAGTACATCATAGCCCATAGGAGAATGAAATGAAGGAAGAAAACTAAAAAGTTCTCTAAAACTTGTCACTTCATTATCCCATACCCCATAACAACTTCTTTTCTTTTAAAATATAAACTCAAATTCTCTCGTTTTCCACAGAATCGTGTTAAGAACTTTATATAGAACACAAAAAAAGAGAAAATGAGAAGAGAAATATCATAATTTTGTGCTGTAAACTGGCTACTACTACTGACATGACATATAGTCGATTATAGTTATTATTATGAATGGACTTTTTTAAATCACAACGGAATTCGTCATGAAAATATGTAAAATTGAGTAAACTCGTGTAGACGAACTCGATTAAAAAAAGATTTAAATATCAAAAAGAAAACTTGTAAAAATTGAGATGTTGCACATTCTTCACGGTATAAAGTTTGTTTATACAGCTATTGTTGACTCATTAAACTGTAGATTAATTACAAATTATCTCTACTATTAGACGATGAAAAATAAGTAGAAACAACTGAAACAAGTGGGGTAATTGAGGCGAAATTCATCGGTTATTTACATTATCCTTTTTATGTTCCACAAAAAGGATATGCAATAAAATCGTAACTTGATTTGTCGTAAATTACATGAATACTTAATACTAAAACATTTAAAAAAAGAACTTGCATGAATAATAATGATAGCAAACATTCATGTGCTTATTGTTTTGAAAATTTAAATTTAGTTATTCTGTTATTTTTTCTGTTTCAATTTACTCATTTCTCCTTTACGTTGGCGTTGCAAAATTAAGCACAGGACTTTTTTTGACATTGCATCAGTTCTAGGAATTGGAGATGCAATACGCATATATGTACAATACATACAAAAATTATATATGAAGATGTGTGCTATTATCAGGTTTAAGTGTTTAAATTATTTAGCTGGAAGTTTAGCTTAATTATGTCACTTAATTATTTTGTTTTAAATTTTTATCCATTTAAATTCCTAAAGACTACTACTGCAATGAAATAAAAACAAGAAACTAGGACGACGTCTCTAGGGGTAGTTTTTTTTACTTTTTCTCTTCAAGCATTCATTCTCTTAACTTATAATATTAATCTGTTCCATAATAGGATGCTGTTTAATGACCAGTCGTAACTGTTTGTTGACATTAAAGACTAAATGGGAAAATGTTGTTGCAAAATTTATTGCATAAAAACGACCAAATTTCTTTTCTTGCTGTCTGCACTGCTAGTGCAGTTTCCCGAGTAAGATGTTACAATACTACTGATCCAATTCCGTTTTACCCTGTTAACAATTACAAGACTCTGACGTGGTTCTTAATTTCTTGGTTTTGTAAACTTTTCCAATCTGGAATATTGTGGAGTTTTCGGGTTACGAATGTTCAAACGCATGTCGGGGACAGTAAAAATCATTAATCTGTGTTAATAGGAAAAAGTTTAAATATGTTTTAAACAAATTCCGGCGTTGAAGTAAACGCATTATCTGTTCTCTTAAAGTTAATAATTCGAATTTTGCACATTCCACGATTCCAGGGCACAATGAAGACCTCTGCAGCTGTCCCCCAGATGTACAGTATCTTCGCCCTAATAGCAATGATCCAGTTTACTAACTGTTAGCTAAGTTACTTTCCTTGTTTATAACAAAACACTTTGTGTTCGTGTTCACGTACAAAAGAGCAAGTCTTTAGTGTCATCAACACATGTATCGAGTCTTCAGAGTTTGTTGTTTGTTCATGCTCAGCTTAGATTACTACTTTTTCTCCAGAAATAAACGCTTATTCTTCAGCCTCATTTTATGTCTGTTTGTAAAATATGGGAAAAGTCGAGGTAAATTGAGTACAAAACGAGTAAAAATGTAATGTCAGAGTTCTCAGCCAACAAAATAATCAAGAGAAGGACTCGTCTCACTCCCAGGGACAGTTACTTTGAATTGTCCTTTGGCTCGATCATTTCATCTTAATGATTTTTTTGATCAGAAGGGGGCCTTTCGCCTTCTTTTCACTGTCAAGCCATTTCATTTTTTTATTGAAAGCAAATTCAGAAGGGAAACAGAATAGAAACGAATATTTTTTTTTGAATTAGTGACATGACATTTTGTATTATGGAGTATTACACAATTAAGTGGTAATATATGCGAAGTAGTCTCTATTATTGTTATGCTAACTCAACTCAGCGGAGATAGTTGCCAGTTAAAGTCTGAAATGGTTGACAATTTTTTGGAAAGAGTCTCTTGGTAATAACAGGAAGCACGGAAGAAATTCTTATAGAAAAACTGCAAACGACTAGACCCAGAGACAGACAAGACATAACGCACACGTTTTCCTGTATGATCATGATCATATTAGTCTCTTGGTAACCACAACCACACCACTTAAATTAGGCTTATAAAATAAAATTAATTTAAAAAGTGGGGATTCATTATCAAAGTAGCTGGTAAAAATCCAAACGTTTAAAAAAAATAGTTTGTTGTTGGTGCCATTGAAAAAAACTATAACTAATTAGACCATACCCGGACTATAGATATATTACAACTAAAACACGATATGAATTCAAATCTAATCAAATAGAATTCTGGGATAAGAACATATAACAATTTTCAACGGATATAAAACCTAGGCTTTTGGGCTACCTGTGCTAAACCTTAAAGCAAGCAACAATGTAATTACAGTCACGAAGTACCTACAGAAGTGTAAATGAGAGATTAGCTAAGATGAAATAGGCGGAAACATTAGTTTTGAGACAAGCATAAAGAAGCGTATTATGCATATCAAAATATGTTTATATGATTTTGAGTACATAACAAATGCTTATATGAATGTATACGAATAGTGAACAACTGCTACCCCCAATTTTTCACTGACTACAAAAATGGCTTACTAAATCCCAGTTGTCTAAAATTACTTCTGCTCTGCTGTGAGGGAAAAGTAGCCTTGTATTAGTTTACATGTAGAATGTTTAGCTTGTTGCATGTCGTATTCATTATACCTACTTAGTAACAAGTTTTTCTTTTCGTACTCTAAGCTCAGGGCTAATTATGTTTATAAAGTTGCGAGTTGATGGAATGGTGCAACTTGCAAAAAAATCGTATGCATCCCACTCAATAGAGATAAGAAATATGAATATAGAGTGGTCACCGTCGCTTGTTACTATTGAGATAAAGTAACTACCATTTGATTAACATGGGGAAATTTTCGTGCTTTGAAAAAAATGACGCCGTGACCGCTCTTCCTATTCCCATCTCTCTATCCCACTCTTTTCTACAGACAGAAAAAGTAGACATTTGACCTCGATTTGTAATAAGCTTTAAAGTTAACGGGATTGTTCATACGAAATGATGAAAGTGTGAACTAAATATTAGCAATCGTTCGTTTAAGTTTGGTTGTGATTTTTTATGATGAATGGTCCCTGTTCAATACATTTTTACTTTAATGTGCTATTATATTACTCTTCATGCCATACGTCAAAACTCTCTCTTCCATCTCATGTTTCAACTTCCTCTTTCTTATTTACTTCTTTTGCCGGAAATTGTTTAATTGCTTTTTCCCACGGAAAAATAACTTTTAATTGCATTCAATCTACGCAATTGCCATGCAACCATAAAAATTAATTTAATTACAAACGAAACGATAAATGATGTATTTTCTCTTCTAGTCCATGCAGTATCAAGTTGCAAGGAGTTGCTGCTCGTAGATGAACAGAGAAACAATTTAATTACTACTTTAAGTTCATTATACTTTTTATAAAATACCTAACCACCTTTCCATACGTAAAATACAACGAAACATTTATTACTATTACTGATCCAAGTAAATAATTTTTACGAAAATTTATTTGACAATAGTTTAATTTTCCATACTGAACTTGCTACTTGTATTTACACTCATCAGATAGTTATAATAAGCACAAGAAACTCATCTATGATGATATTAAATCTGGATGGAAACCAAAATGTTTTTTTGGCCTTTGATGCTCTACATGACATTATCCATTACGTGTCAAAACTTAACTTATACTCTTCTTTGCCTTTTTCCTAAAGTTTTATTCACAAACCATATATTGAAGTGAGGCAAGGTGTTTAAAATCATCTTGAATATTTTATCATTGCATTCTGACTTGAATCATATTCCCTAACAGAGTTACAATTACCTTTAAAAATCCACAAGACAAAGAAAACAATCAGGAAAACAAAATAGGATATTCTGACATGACCTATTTTCTCCCTTTTTGCTTTCTCCAAACAAGTTGAGAAGCCAAATGAGTTGTTTCCTTATATAGTTTAGCTTTTTCTTGCATAATAACTTCCCTTTCTTGTTAACATAACAAATAGACAAGTCAACCGGAAAGGTACTTGTTTTCCATTCATGTCATGTATTTTTAGCCAAATTACTATGGGAAAGGTGTCCCTTCTTTGCTTTTCCACATAATAATATGACATTTATAGCGATAACAAGAAAACAATCCTAATGCAGCCACATTGAGTTCTACCGAACTGACAAGATCCTCAGGAACTAGCTTGCATACAAAATTTAATCATAATGCGTTATAGCGGCTTGACTATTCCGTTATTTTATCAAAATGAGGTTACGCATATGAGATTTCCTATTTAGAAACTAGCTCAGTCCCCTGGTTTATAGGCAGGTTGGTTAATTGTGTCGGTGATTCAATATGAAATTCCAAAGCAGAGATTTTCCTATTTCTTGATAAACAAGCCTGCTTTTATTGAAAGAAAGATGCATGCGTGTAGGTAACGTAAATATTTTAGTATTACTTTTAGTCAATATTATAGCATGAAAAGATTATAATACCACAACAAGTTGTTCCACAGTTATAACTTCAAAAGATAACATCTTTATTTAAAGTTCATGTGTAGATATTGTTGTTGTTTGTTATTATCATGAGATGGCACTGCGGTTTACGATATAACGTTAAAGAAAATTGTGGTAGTGTGGACAACTTTATGCAGTTTTCTGCCACACACAAACCACAACATATTTATTTTCGTGCGAAATGAAATACTTACAATGGGTGTCATACAATGGATCTTAAAATATCCATATGAAATTTATCAATTGTGGTGTAGTTTTTTATGCTGATTTTAATGGTATGTGTCATTTTCCCGAATGCGCATGTTTGGAATTATCAGCTGGCTTTGTTTACCCGAGCTCGCGCGCGCACGCCATGCATACAAAAAATGACAGTTTTGCTGTGTTACTCTGTTAGCTGCGACGAGAGTGCTGTTTTCCCTAATGAAATGCTTCATTTAACTTGCAAAAGTTTCAAAAAAGAAAACTATTAAAATAGGAACTAAAATAACTAGCTTATCTTCAGGAATTTAATCGCGTTGTGCAGAAGTGCGTTGTGCGTTTTATTTAATATTTAAACAGTTTTTGTGCGTTGACTTCCCAACGAATTGATTTGGTAAGCAAGTAAAAATTCTCTGCATTGCTTAACTATAAAAGATTATTCACATAACTTGGAATTTGCATCATTTTAATTATGAAATTAATACGAAATATTTTATTAGAAAACCATGGACAATCAAGCAAACATTAACCCAGTCTCCATTGCGCGGTGCTTCTTGGAAACCGTTCAGCGTGAATTTCCGGCTTTCGGAGGGACTGACCAGATTTCTGATGCGGAGCAGCAAATTGCAAATTTGTTATTTGAAAAATTCGGAAAACTAACTTTAAAGTATGAGTTTGTAGATGAATTTGAAAATGATACAGGTCAGTCAACGTGTACGCAAAATGTGTGTTGAAAATTTAACTTTACAATTATACTTGCATGAGTTAAAATAAGGCATTATTCCCTCTAGAACCGTACACGTTTTCGTCATCAGAAAGTCAGTCAGGTATTGTATCCCAAGGAAGTAATTATGATTCCCAAGAAATGAAGCAGGAAAGACAATACACAAGTATAAAACAAAAGGCTAAAATTTTGAAGGTCATCGACGATCATCCAAACTGAGCTATGCGAACCATCACAAACAAGTATCCACAATTCAAGCATTTGTACTACAAAGACAGATGGCAGCGACAGGTCCTTGGAGGGGGGGGCGAAATGGGAAATTTTGAAAGAAATTGATTTATACGTGTTTAAGTGTTTCCAAGAAGCTCGTCAAGATCACAAACCAGTTCATGATTGTGATATACAAAAGTGGGCGATTGGCAAAGCAACGGAATTTAGCGATTTTCGAGAAACCTTCACTGCATCTCGGCAGTGGCTGGCGACATTTTAAAAAAATCACAAAATAAGTTCAAGGAAAATTACCAAATTAGTTAAAAAACGGGATATGGCGAACCAAGAAGTCTTGTTGAAAAGAGCAGAGGATTTTCGGAACCAAATTAAAGAGTTGGAACCCACCTATCAACCTTCACAAATTTGGAACACACATCAAATTGGTTTTCAGTATGAATACATTTCTACACGTACGTTGTCGTACAAAGGAGAAAAATATACTTTTGGATCCGCATTTTCACCGAAAAATAAACTAACTCATTCCTATACTGTTCAATACATTATAAATGCCGATGGAGAAATAGTTGGGGATGCGTTTATTTGCCTTCAAGAACCCACAGGAAGACTTGGAGAACAAGTATTGGATGAAATACTTCTTGCTCCAAATTTAGAAATAATTTGTAGTACGTCTGGTAAATTAACTGGAACCCATGTGAATTTCTTTATTCAGAAAATGGTCATTCCTCACCTGCAAGAGAGAATACTATACACATTGGACTCGTGGACAGGTCACAAAAATGAGCAGGTATATGCAGAAGCTATGATAAATCAAAATACAAAGTTCACAGTTAAAGTTATTCCTCCGAATACTACAGGCTTGGTGCAACCATTAGATTGCTATTTTAATTTGCAGCTTAAATACTTTGTGAAGAAAATTTATTCTTATGGAAATTTGCATGACATCATATTGTACACAAGAAATGATATTTTGCGAATACAATCGTTAGTTCATTTTCAGTTAAAAGCAGAGGTTTTTCGAGAAATGATTAAAATTCTTGGTTTAAAGCAGGGTTGATTAAAAATAAGCGAACATATTTTAAAAACGTCAAAGAAGTTTGCTTTAGCTTTTCAAAAAAAATATGTAGTAAATGTTCCGACCGTCCATTCATACAATGTAGTTGGTGCTCAAAAGTACTTTGCTTTTCCTGCTTTTACCATGATTATCATTTGTACGAGTGTGAAGCTAGCCCTTACCTCTAGTAAACTTGACAACCTTATTGTTATATTTTCAAAATGTACCACATCTAATTTTCTTTAAGTCTAATTTTAAAGATTTCTGTGTTTACTCAACCTAACGTACTACATGCAGTTTATAAATGACTTGTTTATTTTTGTTTGTGAATCTAATATTGATCTAGTTTTAGAGAAAAATGTTAACAAAACTTGAATATTTCAATAGTTTGGTTATTGGTTACTTAAATAAAGCTAATGAAACAGGAAAACTTTTAGAATTACATGCAGGTCCAATTTACAATTAAAGCATGCTTATATGAACAGTGATAATTTTAGAACGAAAGAGCAAGTAGCTTCAATATGGCTTATATGTTGTATGCATGTTCATATTGCGACGGGCGCGCGCTCGGGTAAACAAAGCCAGCTGATAATTCCAAACATGCGCATTCGGGAAAATGACACATACCATTAAAATCAGCATAAAAAACTACACCACAATTGATAAATTTCATATGGATATTTTAAGATCTATTGTATGACACCCATTGTTAGTGGAACAAAAGTAAAAGTAGTCTATTTACATTGAATATGAAGTGCCGTCTTCACGAAATCGTTTTTCATTCAGTTTTTGCGCATAAGTTTTTCGGTGAGTTTGAAGAGGTTGTGTGCGTGCTGCGTTGTATCTGGTCCAGTCATATTCAGGAAGTTTAAAAGATGGATGAGCTGATAAGTGTATTATGATTGAACATAAAGAAAACATTTTCAGCCTCCCACAAAATAAACCATCAAAAACTCTTCATAACAAGTTGAAAATAGGAAAAAATTAACTTTAAGGAAAAAGAATGTTTTGACTACTTTGTGTTTTGCTGGCAGTGGCTTTTGCTAGTCAAACCACTTTAAAAGTACTTCAATTTATGTATATTTTAAAAAGAAAACAAAAAGTTTTAGTTTTTTGTTGAATATAGACATTTTTTGAAAGTTTTCTAATTAACAACGGCTTCACGTAAAGTGGGTAAAAATCTAAAAACAAAAGACGTTTTTGCGAACAAAGAGATAAAGTAAAGCGATATGATATGCATCCGAGGGTGTGCTGATGGCATTTCAAATATTAGGATGAAGTGCACAAGAGAAAAAAGTGAACAAAAGGAAATTGGTAGGCTTATTTTTGAAATGACTGGCCGACAGACATGTTCCAGCTGAAATGTTATGTTAACTGCACCGGACAGGGCTGTTAAAATGAAGATATTGATATGCTATAATGAGATGGCTCGTATGATGATGATGGTGATGACACAAAAAAGAAACAGCATGCCTTATGGCTATGGAATATGTTATGAAAGGGAAAAGTTCTTTATTTTAGAGACAGACAGATAGCAGTAAGAAAACATTCTCAGTGGAATGACGAGAAACGTATGGAAATCTTTGAAGGGAAAAGGTTATGTGGTTCGAATGGCGTTATATGTAATGCAATGTTATCGCATAATGAAATAGACAAAAAAAAGCTAAATGGAAAATGCTGATGATGGCATGCTACATAGCATTATCGGTAAATGAATTTGTGCGAAGAGAAGGCGATTTTTTTCTATGAAATACTACAGAAATATAATAAGAATGGGAAGAGAATGTTTAACGAAAGTGAAAAGGAACTGGATGGATCACTGACATTTAATGCATTATTCATTCGTTTAGCATCATATAGACCTGGACACGTGGCTTAATTTTTTGGGTCATATGAACATATCACATTTACTTATCCAAATTGTGTCATTATGTTTTATAATTTTGAATAAAATTATTACGCAAGAATTCTTTCATAGTTTGACCATCCACACAAATGCCAAGTACATTATTTCACCGTTTATGAATTGTTCTACAGGTTTGGATTCGGATTGGATTTGTAACCCTATTAATTTTCGTTTTTTTAAAAATTAGTCATAACGGCGTCAAACTTTTCGTTCTATATCCTAACAATTTTACAGAACTACAAATTCTTCTTAAATTTATTTAAAACTGTCCATTATTTTTGTACGTTACAAATATATTTAAATCTCTCACAAATCATACTGTAATCGCTAACATAATCCTCATGACTGCCAATTGTAATCACCAGACTTGAAATTTATCCCAGGATGACCACAATTTTCCAAGTTAAATTATTCAAAGAAAATGATTTTTTTGAAGAATGTTATTATTACTTAAGCTACCCTGCAAAGTAGTAACAAAACCGAGAGTTTAAAAGTCTACGGCAGAAGAACAAGCCAGCTTTTAGGATTTGTCTATCATGTTGTGTTGACGTGAATGAGACAGATATTGAGAATTATGACTATGACGATGTTCCAAGAATAGTGAATATTTCAGCAAAGCAGAGTAAAATATATAAAACAAATCATATATTTCCTCACTCATCAGTGTAGGCACTTAATTCAATATGCTAGTCGTTTTAAATATTTTTTTTGTAAAAATGGCTGTTTAGATTGCTTTTTTGCCTTTCAACTTTATTGCTATTTTTGAGCGGGCACAAGTAAAAGGGAAGGAAGAAATACTCGTGTAAATGTAACAAAGAAGAGCAAAAATAGGTTTTAGAAGATGTCAAATGAGTATAACATTAAGCGACTAGAGATTAGACCCAGTCTGTCGCAGTCATCATCGTAATTCATTCAGTTTTATGATAAATATGAATATTAGAATAAATCTAATTGACTTACAGAATATAACTAGGTCTAATACATTTAGACGTCCTCCAGAATGAACAATTTAGACATTTTCAATTTTTACTTGTTAGTTAACTATTTGTACCATAAACGCAGTTTTTCTGATGTAACAGAGAAAATTGTCATACAATTGCAAATATTGTAAGATGACAGTGGAGGAATGCTAAAAGACTGATGAAAAGAAAAGTTTGTAGTTAATTAGATGATAGTTGCTTTAAGAAGTAGCATAGCACGGCTTTTGTAAATACATCAAGAACTTCCGACTGTCAATAGTCAATTTTGTAAGTTTGTAATTTTTGTTTACGAGAAAACTGAAAAAGTAAAAATAGTTTATTTCTGAATGTACGAATCGATCATTTTAGGAACTTTGGTTCTATTTGTGATTGCTTTTGAGCTTAGATTGTAACAATTAATCTCTGCACATTTTTTAAAAAATTGCTAACGTATGCAATACTGGACCCATAAAATCTACTTTATGATATAAATAGTTTTAGTAAGCTTTGATGTCTATTGGCGTTCGATTTAGCCAAAGACAAGCTTTACGTTTGCTAAACAATTATTTTTAATCAAATTTTAATGTTAAATAGAAAAGGTACCGTAAAATTCCTTTTCTTACTAACTAACTAACTACTTGCTATCTGCCCTTCGATTTAATTAATCGAACCTAGTATTCATACTTTTCTCCCTCCCTCTCCAACATTTGTAATTGCATTAAGAACGTCTGTGCCAACCACTCTAGCTACCTAATATAAATATTTGTAATAAGGAATAAGGATAAGTGATTTGGCAAGAGGACACGATCGGTCGACAACCATTTTCCTCTTTAAGCTGCGTACGTATGTATGTGTGGCGTGTCTGTGTAGGTGTTTACGAGAAGACGCTTGATAAAAATGAATGAAAGCTTTTTAGCTTGTTTGTACTTTAGCATACCTTATGTCATTACTACAAAACTTTTATCACCATTTAATACAGTTTCT
>JAQFZG010001936.1:0-18704 GCA_034695465.1 Entomobrya nicoleti
TGGTCTCGAAGGTTTTTTAAAAGTTGTCCAATTATTGCGTTGAGGATAGGAGAATTTCATAAAATGGATAGGCAACGGGTTTCTGCTTTCATTAGGTTTATTTTACAGCGAACTTTCTTCCTTGTTTTGAAAACAAGGTTGAGCAATGGATTTGGTAACAATATAATTATTCGCATGCCAAATAATTAGCTGTGTTTAGTGAATTTTTAATTAAATGTCTTAACATGTAAATAATTAGAGATTACTATATTTATTTTTGAGACCAAGCTTGCGATATTATGTAATAATATATTGTGTAAAGAGATAAATATTCTACCAAAAAACTGTGGTAACTTTCAAAAGTTTATTAATGTGATGTGAAATACAAAAATGATGTACAATTTTGCAAAACGGGTTTTCATATTTCCTTTGCATTCTGAATACGCAAATATTTTACTCAGAAAACTAAATCCAAATGCACGCTTTTTTTTACCAATACGAATTCTTGCTCTTTTTGGAAATGGCTTTGCTCTCACCATATTCCAAGATTGACAACGGGAACTTATTCCCATGGAAGTGTTTTTCATTAACCGTGGTGGATATACTGCTTGCTGGTGCAAGTTACCCCATGTCCATCATATCAAGTTTTAAGCATGGTTGGAACTTCAGAGAGCCTCACCAGCATCTATACTATCACTTCTATGGCGTTCACTCAATATAAAGCAATATGACCAATTTCAATGTAAACTTTCGTGGGAAAGTAAAACTGTTTACTCAAAAAGGGTCACTTTCACAAAACTTTATTATAAATTCAAGGGAAGTACATTTAGTAAATTAATTTATAACTTTCAACCATTCACTCATTCCAAGAAACCATATAAATAGGAAGTAATGTTGTGTATTTACTTGTTTCTGGAAGCAATACTGATTGAATGGCTTCATACCTATAACTACCAAACCTGCATGGGAAATAATATTAGAGTCTACTGCTTCTTTGTCGTAATCGATTTTATGGAGTCGAATTTATTAAATTGAACGTTTTTTTCCTGTCGAATTTAACGTAAACGTCTGCTATATAGTGGAATGTTTTTAGCTAACTTTAACCAGCGGGCCATGGATGTTGTTGAATTTTTTAGTCAATCAGAAAAAAATATATACTAGTATTCCTTAATGTCATCACAGGCACTATAAAAGTTTAGTACTGATAAGAGTGTTGGGCTGTGTTTAGGTTGATAAGCTTTTAGTACTGACGAAAAAAATGGAGTTTGATTATTTACGACTAAATTCGATCAGTAAAAGTCTGCAAAATTAATGTGGACTGAATTTATTTACTTTGTTTAATGAAGTTCAACCAAATCGATTTCGTCAAGAAAAAATTGATAATAATTTTAGGTCGACTATCGAAATTCTACAAATATAAAAATCTAAAATACATTTATTTCTGAAAGAAACGGAAAAGTAGTGAGAATGATGATGTCTCCGTACAATTAAAATGGCGTGTTTCAATTAACGGGTAATGTTCAATTAACCCCACAAGTTCAATTAACCAGTCTACATTATGTTGTTTTGTTATTCTCGTTGTATATTGTATACACATTGTGACGACATTTATTCCTGTAATGGTTGTTGCTGTCTTATTTGTAATTAAATTAACTAAATTAATAACTTTAAAAGTTATAATTGTAACATAGTGTTGTCGCTTATATTTGACAACGAAGGAATTAAAAGAGACTTATGGAGTTTTTTCTTATGTTCATGTTTTTCTTTTTAAAGACTATTTGAAAGGGTACATTTGTAGTACATCTACACATTTCTTTTTGAGAAAAACTCTCAAAACTTCTAGTAGAGTTATTTCTCTGAAAAGAAAGGAAAAATTGATGAGAATGATTCGGGGTACATTATTCTCATATTGGTTTAAAATGTCATGTGAACTTACGTGTTACACACATCATAATAATAACTCATGGTCGCTTCTAGTGTAACATTCTCTTACTAAAGTATATAACCTGGACATGTCACCAAAATAAATATGTGCTGGGGTCAACATTTACGCCAATGCTTAAGAACACAAACTTTGAAGGGTCGCATTTTTTAATTTTGGAAATATTTTGATGTAATCGAATAATCGAGAATTAGGTTTAAAACCAAACAATTAGTATTGTGGCAAAGTATTGAAATGATAGACAACTCACATAACTTCTTAATACGTCAACACAATGTAATCAAATTAGAAAAAGGCATACCTTATTTAAGTCTTGTCTTCGTCTCAAACTATTAGAAAAATAGGAATGCCTGGTTTGGAAATAGTTCTTATCTTATACAGCTCCTTACTCAATTCGAACGCTTTTCACTTCCAGTATACGTCTATGCTATAACATAGTGTTTGTACAAACCCGTGGAGTTGTGATACCAGACATATTATACAATATATTAACTCAGATTATATTATAACAAAGTAAGATAATAATATAATAAGATTATAAAGTATCGATGTATTTGAAAAAGTTTACATTCGATACAGCGTCTGATGAAAAGAAAAGCTTACAAGTTAAGCTATCAAATTAAGACATTGAACAAACCACGAATGTTGCCATCAAAAAAACATTAAAGCATAATGACCAATTTTAATCTAAACTTTCTCACCAATCGCAAACTACGTCTTTGAAAGTTTGCTGATGGATTCTTATAAATAAGTTACTTTGTTTTTGGTATATCAATGCGCAAATTTAAACTATCGTGAAAAGTAAAACGGTATATAAGTTAAGTACAAACTGGACAAAGATCAAAGCTGAATTAATTAGAAGTAAGATGCAAGTAAGTTCCCAAAAAAAACTTTTCAGACAAATACTTTTTCATTTTCACAAAACGTTACTCTAATTTCATTCCATTTAGTAAATTCAAAGGGAGCGAGTCCATTTAGTAAATTAAGTTCTAACTTTCAACCAAGTACTCATCATGAGGAATCATATAAAAAAGGTGGTTATGTTGTGTGTATATTTGTTTCTGAAAGCAGAAAAGTTGAGTTTGAAATTTCAGCTTACACAAAATAATTGAAAGACAACATACGCATCTTGACGTGAGTGGGTATATATTTGAAATACATTTGTGCTACAAAATTGTGACCTACGGCATTCAGACAAACCCTTACACTAGCTTTGTACGGCTTCAAGGACACTGTATCCACCAAGAGAAACAAAGAGCTATGAGATGTTTTTAATTAATTATATAAGTCAGTCTTTTTAGTTTAAAGCACACCGGTACTCTTGTTTGTAACTTGGAGTAAGCTTTTGTAACAATAACAGTTTACATTTTATTCGTAATTTTATGTAAACTAAAAGTTTTTACTTTTTCTTTATTCTTCTGTCTTTGCACACAAAAGGGTAAAACGAAAGTACTTATAACAATTTGCTGTTGGAGTATTTTTCTTTCAAAATTTACTCTCATCATTTAATTTTAGGCTGAAACGCTTCTAAGAATGTTGCTTTTTTAGCCTTTTAAATTTATTTTGACAAGCTAGTAGGGAAATTCGTTAGACAAGCATGAACCATCTACAGTATGTTGTTTTGTTATCCATGGATGTATCCACATTTTGTAACGACATTCATTCCTGTTATCAAGAATATTCTACGGCTTATCATGTCCTTTTCATGATTCCTTCTGGGTAAATAAATAACTTTAAAAAAAGATTTTAAAAACATAGATAAACTAGTATATAAAATTACTAAACATAATGGTTTTATTTATTTTAGCAGTGTAACATGAATAGAAATGTCGCTGTTATTTGAAAGGGAAGGAAGTAAAAAAAGGCTCAGAATTTTTTTTCTCTTTATGATTCGTATTCATGTTTTTATTTTTAGGGATTATTTTATTGGGTACATGTAACGAGTGAGGAATGAGGAAAGGTCATGAGAATGATTCTGCGTACACTATTCTCATAATGGCCTAAAGTGTCATGTGAACTTACATGTTACACATATCATAACAACAACTCATGGTGGCAACCACTTCTTGTGTAACCATCTCTTAATATTAGAGATAACCTTAACATGTTCCGTAACTAATTAAGATATTGAAGATGTAACCTGTACAGGTTCACTTGCGTCTAAAAATAGACACTTGTGAACTTTGTATGAAAAGCTAGCATTAAAGTTAATACAAAATCATTTATCGTTATGGGTAAAACTGAACTTTGAATTGGATCACGAATTTGTACGTAAAGGAATTCTAAAATTCTAGACAAATATTATATCTATAATTTCGAACACTTCTGCAATCTCCTAACGTGCTTTCACCCAACGCGGTAAAGTCGTTTTAGCATACCTGAAATCAAAAAATGTTGACCAACATAAGACAGTTAGGGCGCCTCGAATATATGTTGCTATTTGACAATTGAATCTTAGGTTTGAAAAGTCGCTTTGTATTCATGGGATCATTTTCGTGCTAGTATATAAATCAGAAAAAAGGCAATTGTAACTTTTACTAGCAGTTCGTCTGCTACGGAGATAGGTCTACTTTCACTTTCTATCCAATTTTTGTACTGTTTTGCTGTTCAGTTTGTTTCATTAAGTCCATACAAACAATACAACATTGAACACGTCAAAAAAAAACTGTAACTGGAAGCATGCAATTTATTTCTAGTAATGGCCCAATATTGTAAAAAAAAGGCCCAAATACAAGAGTGTTGAATAAAATTCTATCTGAACCTAAAAATTTGGCACAAATTAAATATGATCCCCTATCTGAAGACAAGACAAGCTGGAAAATTGAGAAAGCTCAAGGAAACCAAGAACAAATCGACAATTTCACCATCAAGAGAAACGTAAAGCAAGACGACAAATTTCAATCTAAACTTTCACCGATCGGAGACTACGTCTTTGGAAGTCTCGTTCTGGCTTCTTGTAAGTTATATTTTGAATTAAATTTTAATATAAACGTTTCGGGTAAAAAAAATTGCTTAAGGACGACGCTTGTGTTTCCATTTATTGAATTAGACACTATACAAAAACAAGTTTTCTATAATGTAAATGGAGATTCGTTCTCATCTTTTACTTTTTGTTTACAATTTTCATGTAAATATTAGATGCATAAATATTAATCTCAAATCGTTATTCCACACGTGTACATTTATATCCAACAGGCATCCTATCTCTTCTGGGAAATGGATGTGTTCTCACTATACTCCGATTTCGACAACGGAGGCTAATTCCTATAGAAGTATTTTTTATCAACTTGGCTCTAACGAATATACTCATTTCTGTTGCAAGTTACCCACTGTCCATCATTTCAAGTTTTAAGCATGGGTGGAACTTTGGAGAATTGGGTTAGTTAAATAAAACATTATTTGCAAGCTTCAAGAGAGATATTTAAGAAAACATATTTATTTTTTAATTCTAAAGGGTGCACGTTTTATGGATTTTGGTGCTACTTTGTCAGCCTCTCCAACATCTATACCATTACAGCCATGGCGTTCACTCGATACTTGATTACTTGCAAGCCTATTGCAGGTAATTTGAATACCAATGCCGATCTTACTTACAAAAGAATATAATGAATACATATAAGAATATATCTTATTTTACGTTGTATTTAGGCGATCACATAACTTGTCAGACGAGTTGTAAGATGGTAGCCAAGGGCTATCTATTAGCTTTGCTTTGGGCTACACTTCCATTACTTGGATTTGGGAATTATCAAGTTGAGCCTTTTGGCTTGAGCTGTTCATTGGACTGGATCGCAAAGGATATTGGTAGGTAAATGTAAAGTCAGGTTTACATATTCCACTGCTCATATCACGAATGCACTTATTTTCTTGTTATTACACAGCTTCTCGGATCTACATCGTTCTTGTCACAATTTTCTTCGTTTTCCTTCCACTCATTATTCTGATATTCTGCTACACTCAAATCATCATGCTTGTCAAACGGTCAAATGACGTGGTGAATAATACGAGAGCTGACCAGCGCCACAGGATTAAGTCAACTTATCAGCTTACTTGGGTAAGAACAAAATTACTCGAATTTAGTACTCCAACAGTTACAATTTTATCTTATTTTGTCATATTACAGACTTGCGGGTTAATATCAACTGGTTTTGTGATTGCGTGGTTTCCATATACATTTGCTTGTCTCTCGGCTAGTTTTCAAGGAGAAGTGGTACTACCCATTTGGTTAACTCCTGTTCCAGCTCTGTTTGCAAAAGCTTCTATCGTTTACAACCCAATCATTTACATATTCCTAACGGCACAATATCAAAAAGATGTTTACGACTTGGTTCAGTACATCTTATGCAAATCCGGTATAAGAGAAAGAGAGAGAAAGCATGACCCGAAAATTGAGACTGTCAGAAATGGAGATGGATCAACTTTCCATTGTGGGACACATAGCATCTGTATGGAAGGGATCACAATTGAAATTTCCAATTGCTATCTTCCAGTAACCATGAAAGAAACTTGTGTTTAAATATTACCAAGATAAAAATGACTTAGTCTGAGTAAAGTGTGGGAAGGACGTTCTGTTGTTTTTGTTATTTCTGTATCGTGTATATTGTATAGTACAATGTGAGAGTCAACGTGATGCTTGATCAATATATATACAATATAACTGCTGGTTGTAATCAAAACTACCTAAAGGTTTGTAAAAATTGTCCATAATGTGAAATCTTTTAGTGTGCCATCAGTGTGTTTGAAATTGCATATTTAATATTTATTCATGATTGTAGTTTTAGGATTTTTTATACGAATTCAAGATACATTTTGACATTCACTTTTACCCATAATAGTAAAGCGCTTTTTATTTACTTTATTGGCAACTGCTTTTCATAATTATTTTACGAGTTCATATTTTTGGGTGTAAGGGAACTGAAGTACAGAGTACCTCATAAAAAACTTAACTTAATTGCATAAATTATACAAGTTTCCGTCCAATCTTGAGAAAACTTAACCCAAGAATCTACCAAAAGTAATTATTATGATGAGGGAACATTGCAATCATGAGTATTGGCCTGTGGCGCTGTAACAAGTGCAAGTTCACATGCCATTTATGGGTATGGGAATGATGTAACTATTATCATCATCATAACAGTTTAATACTGAGATTAGATTTTCCATGTATAACTTTTCGGGAAAAAACTCATTTCTATTCTTTTTGAACTTATTACTTCTCGTAGCTACCAGGTACTTGCGTTACGCAAACGTGTTTGCTCAGTCATCTTCAAATTTGTCTTTCATGCGGTTTGATAAGTACTAAGAAAGTCGTCAATATTCTAAAAATTATATTGCCTTGAAATATTTTTTTAGCAAGGGATACATTTCACACTATGAAAGTACCTATTACAAAACAACAACAAAATATAGTAAAATCACAACTGTATCCAAGTATTTGACAAATTTGTCATTCGAGCGGTAATCGGATCAGAAGAAATGCTAGAAAATTATAAAAGCACATCGAAACAAAGAACAAAAACTACAAATGTTACCATCAAAGGAAATGTAAAGCAGGAAGATAATTTCCAGACTAAACTTTCACCGATCGGAGATTACGTGTTCAAAAAGTCTAATTGTGGGTTCTTGTGAGTTATTAGGTTTAACTCGATCAATATATCATAGCATATTATAGAAGGCCAAACCGAACATTTTTTCACGGAATTTGCAAAATGGCCAAAGGCCGCAATTTAATTGATCAGGCA
This sequence comes from Entomobrya nicoleti, assembly GCA_034695465.1. Classification (NCBI taxonomy): domain Eukaryota; kingdom Metazoa; phylum Arthropoda; class Collembola; order Entomobryomorpha; family Entomobryidae; genus Entomobrya; species Entomobrya nicoleti. Next base: position 7,663 of record JAQFZG010001936.1, read on the forward strand.
GTCAAATATAAGTGAAATTCGAATGTAAGTAGTTCGTGGAAAATTATGCGTTTGAGTGCAACACTTGAGTTTACATTTCTTAAATTAAGATTCGCACAAAGTTACTTAACTCTAGAACTTTTTCCCACAAGTGTGCGTTTTACCAACAGACATTTTTGCTTTTCTGGTCGTGAAATGGCTGTGTCCTCACAATATTCTGGTTTCAACATCGGAAGTGTTTTTCATTAACCTTGTCATAGCGGATATACTTCTTTCTGTTGCAAGTTACCCAATGTCAATGATATCAGGTTTATATCATCATCTCAAGTAATATGGAAGTAGGGATAACAAAAAAAGTCATAATGTATAACTTATCTGTTGATTTATTTTCTAAGAATGAACAATTTATGGGTTTTGCTGCTACTTTATCAATCTCTCCAGTATTTATATCATCACAGCCATGGCGTTCACTCGATACATTATAACTTGCAAGTCTGTTCAAGGTAACTCATTCGTTCTAAATGTAAATTTTGTTTTGCAATATATTTGGATGTTCTATGTTAAGATATATTTGTTATATTATATGATCGATTTAATCGTTGGCTTCTTGAAACTAGCCCCTTAATTCAAATAAGTAGAACGGGTTTGCCAAGTGATTACTAAGTAAGTTATATCTACTGTTGCTTCATGAAAACCTTGTCGCTTTATTTATTAACATTACAAGCCTTTAGTCAATTGGATTGTTTTATCTAATCATTATTATTATGAAATCATACAATTATTATTAGCATGGGGTAGTGATCATTATGTGAGACATGATACCATTTATGTAGGTAACCAAATAATCTGTTGGGCGTGTTGTCAGATGGTTGCAATGGGCTATTTTTTAGCTTTTGTTTTGGCTGTAATGCCTCTACTTGGTTTTGGAAGCTATGAAGTGGAACCCTTTTGGTTTGAGCTGTACTTTAGGTTGGATTGTAAAAGATAGAGGTAAGCTGATAAAAAAAACTGGCATTTAAAAGCAAATTATCAAATAAATTGTAAAAATAAAGAATAACGATTGCAATTTCGAAAATTACACTATTTACTATTATACAGCTTCTCGGATCCATATTGTGTTTATCACAATTTTCTCCATTTTTCTTCCACATGTCATTCTAGTATTCTGCTACTCTAAAATCATCATGCTCGTCAGTCGGTTTACTGATCTGATGAAAAATTGAAAAATGCAGTACTTACCAAACGCAACACGAATAAGTCCAATGGTCAACTTACTTGGGTAAGAAAAAGTTAAGGCTAACAAGACATAAATTTTATTTCATGAAGGATTTATAGAACATGTCATATTACAGAATAGCAGATTAATATCAGCAATTAATATTTAAATTTTAAAATAGTTTTAAAAATTTCGTCTCCATTCCATCCCAACTTGCCATTAGTGCCGTATCTTTCCTCCTTTTAAATCTCCTTCTTTTATACAAAGCTATCAATTTCTATCTGTGTATTTACATCAATATTTGCAATGTCCTGTATACTTTTTACCTTTCAAATTTCTTCATCACTTTCTATGAATACCATCCCAGCCAATGTTGCATTGAAAGAAACATTCACATACAAAGTGTAAATCATCCTAACAGGTTGCTTTCACGCACAAACAAACATTTCATCAGGTATAAATCAACGGAAAGTTTTCCCAAATTCTCATCAAATTATTCAAACGAAATTAGTTCATGTTGCAACAGGGGCAAGCCTATAAATTATAGAACATATATACTTCAAGCTTATATAGCAATATTTGACCCTCTTTCTTAGAAACGATGCGGAAAAAAAGTAGTTTTTTGAATTAACTAATAGCATGTTACAGCATACTTGTTTGTAACTCGTACTTGTTCTTGTTAGTAAGCTTTTGTAACGTGTCTATTTTACTTTTATTCGAGATTTTATACCCAGTAAACCCAATGGTTACATTGACATTTTTATATCCTTTTGACATTTTTTCATTCTTTCGTACTCAGAAACACGAAGGCTAAGTTATTTTAATAACTTTTTGTACTTGAGGCCCCGTTTTTTGTAAATATATTTGTTTTAAGCTACGCAAGGTTATGTCATCAACTGAAAATATTTCGTGTACTCTTTTCGCTGTTACATGAAACGACTTTTAATTTTCCATGAAACATGCTACTTGTAAACTCATTTATTAAAAAAAGATTTTTAATTTATTACTTTTTCCACCTACTTGGTTTTTATTATTCTACTTTACCCAGAAAAAATAATTATTACGAGCAGCCATATTTCTGTGAAAACATAAAAACAAGTATGCTTAAATTTTGAAAGTCCCTACTTGGAAACCTACTCAATTACCTTTACATCACAAGAAACCCAACATGCTTTCATCTAAAACTCATCCTCTTCCGAAATATATAAGGCTGCAAAAATCTGGTGTAACTTTCACTAGCAAACTTACTTGCTTCGGAGGTAGGTCCAGTCTATTCAGCTCCTTTTTACTGTTTTGTGGTTCAGTTTATTCCATTTAAAATATCTACAAGTACGTGTGAATAAGTTAAATTTGCATTTGTGTGAATATAGTTAGTATGCAAATTTGTGAAAAGCTGCAGAGAATTTTTTTAAAGGTTTTTGAAACCGACGTGTTTTAATATATTTAAGATTATCATAATACATTTTTCACAGATCTTTAAAGTTAGTCAATATATTGGCTGCTCTTTTTTTTGACAAAATGAAAGCCAAGTTTGCAACTTGGTATTTGCTGACACTACTGTTAGGGCTCTTTAGTGAAACTTTGTCAAAATCATTGAATTCTGACGGGAACAACACAACCGAACACTTTGGCCAAAAAAGTTGGAAGATTGAGGAAGCTCGACGAAACAAAGACCAAACTGCAAATGTCACAATCAAAGCAGATGAAAAGCAAGACGATAAATTTCAATCTAAACTTTCACCGATTGGAGATTACGTATTTGGAAGTCTACTTCTGGGCTTTTGTAAGTTATTTTTTTGTTAACTCAATCAATATATGTTACAGTATCATGTTCGGAACAATCGAACCTTTTTCAGGTTGTGTACGAAATGGTCAAAGAATAAAAATTGGAATGAATATAAGTGAAATCCCAATGTAAACTTTTCGTCGAAAATTATGTGCTTGAGTGTCACACTATATATTGTTGGCATTTCTCCAAATGAGCGGTGAACAAATAACTTTAAACAAATTTTTTAGTAGTAAAAATAGGGAATATGGAAAGTTTTTTCTCAACTTTGTTTTTTTTTTCATTTGAATAGTTTACATTACTCAGAAAAACATTATATCACACGAGTGCCATTTTTTATCAACAGGCATCCTATCTCTTCTTGGAAACGGCTGTGCTCTCACCATTTTCCAGTTTCGACAAAGGAGACTAATTCCGATTGAAGTATATTTTGTTAATCTTGCCATTACGAATTTACTTCTTTCCGTGGCAAGTTACCCTCTCTCCATCATATCAAGTTTTATGCATGGATGGAACTTTAGAGAATTGGGTTAGTTGAATATAACTTTTAGGTGTTGAAAATATTTTCAAGGTGTTGCATATGTAATTTAGAAAAAGCTAGTGAAATATTCTGAAGACATATTTATTTTTATTCTTAAGGGTGTACAATCTATGGATTTTCCTGCTATTTTCTCGGTGTCTCCAGTATTTATACAATTACAGCCATGGCGTTTGCTCGATACCTGATTACTTGCAAGCCTGTTCAAGGTAACCAAAGTGTGCATTATTTTCTAAATTATTTTTACACTTCGTAAATTGTCTTTAATTTGTTTGTTTTTTCAAACATGAAATGTGGTTATTATGTGTAAGTATTGCCGGTTAAAAGGTTATTTTTTGCTGTAGATAAATATTTGGTTGGTTCGAATTCGAGTTCGTCTTGTCAACGAAACAAAATGTGTATCACATTCCCTCTAAATTTAGGAACCCTCTGAGTAACGTGGTCTCCACTATCTAAAAAAGTATGATGTTATTCTAAGAAGTTGCTCTGTTGGGAAACAATTTATTACGTTTTATTTAGGGAACCAAATTACCTGTTGCACGTGTTGGAGGATGGTGGCCACAAGCTACTTGTTAGCTTTTCTCTGGGCTATATTGCCATTATTTGGATATGGAAAGTATGAAGTTGAACCATTTGGTTTGAGCTGTACATTGGACTGGATTGCAAAAGATAGAGGTAATTAGATTTTGAAAAAAGTAGGCGTCCTATTTAAAACTGCATTGGTGAAAGTTTACACAAAAGGAATACAAACAATTCCTTGTTATTCTACACAGCTTCTCGGATCTACCTTGTTGTTGTCACAATATTCTGCGTTTTCCTTCCACTCATCATCCTGGTATTCTGCTACGCTCAAATTGTCCTGCTTGTCAAAGAATCAAGTGCAGTCGTACAAAACACAAGAGCAAACAACAGCAGCAGGAAGGGGTCAAGTGACCAGCTTACTTGGGTATGGCCAATTGAATTGAATTTAAATATAGCAGCATTTATATTTCATTTTACTACAAAAAGTGAAAATTTGTCCGTTGTGACATTACAGATTTGCGGTTTAATATCAACCGGTTTTGTGATTGCGTGGTTTCCATATACAATTGCATGTCTCTGGGCTAGTTTCCAAGGTGAAGTGGTTCTACCGATTTGGCTAACTCCTGGTCCAGCTCTGTTTGCAAAAGCATCTATCGTTTACAACCCAGTCATTTACGTATTCCTAACGGCACGATATCGACAAGATGTTTACGACTTGGTTCAGTGCATCTCATGCAAATCCGGTATAAGAGAAAGAGGGAGAAAGCATGACCCGACAATGGAGACTGTCAGGAATGAAGATGGATCAACGTTCCATTGTGGTACACATATCATCTGTATGGAAGGGATCACTGTTGAAATTTCCAATTGCTATGTTCCAGTACTTACAAAAGAAACTTGTGTCTAAATATTTCAAAGAAGAAAAATGTTTAAGTTTGAGAAAAGTGTGGGAATAACGTTTCTGGGCCCTTGTTGTTTTTTGTATTTTCTGTATCGTGTATATCGCCCAATGTGAGAATCGACGTGATGCTTGATCAATATATATACAATATAACTGCTGGTTGTAATAAAAACTACCTAAAGGTTCGTAAATAAAGCCCCCAATGTGAAATCTTTTAATGTGCCATCAGAGTGTCAAAACCTAAGAGCTGATTTAAATAAATCCTTTTCCTGAGTTTACTCAAGGAATATCTTTTGAGTGTCGGAAAGAAAAACGTATTCAATTTCTTTAAAAAAAATCACTTTATTCTGATGTGTGTATACTTATTATTATGCAAATGATTAAAACCATGGTATAAATAGGTTAACATATCTCACTTGAATATGCCTTTTTAGATTGAAGCATAGTTGGCTTTTGTTGTGTTAGCATTTTATTTTTTGTACCTTTTTCCTTTGAAAATTAACCTGCGTGGTTTTATTTCGCGTGGAAACATTTCATTCGTGAGTATTGACCTGTGGCGTTGTAACAAGAGCAAGTTAACGTGACACGTACGGGAATGATCTAGCTATTATCATCATTGTTACGGTTTCATGATGACATTCGCTTCTTTATGGAAACCACAACTTGTGAAATAACTTATTTTAATCTTTTTTAACTGATTACTTTCACTAGCTACTAATTACTTTCGTTAGTACTACTATTCATTTAATAAATTTGGTAATAAGTACCTTGCTGATTGAGCAAGATAATTTTGCTATTACAAATAAACACATTTTTAAAATTAAAAAAACAAACACATGCTGCAAATTCCTGCATAGCATTTTAATACATACTTGTAGTCATTCAATTTAGGTATTAGTAGTCTGTTCCACATACGTTCCGTTCTCACACAACCATTCATTTTATCCCATTTTTCTACTACGGAAACAGGTTCACTCTCTTGGAATACTCTTCGAACGGTTTCGCTGCTCAGTTTTATCCACTAAAACATCAAATCATTGGACAAATTTGTCATTCGAGCGGTTGTTGGACAAGACAAAATGCTGGAAAATTATAAAAGCACATCGAAATAAAGAACAAACCACAAATGTCGCCATCAAAGGAAATGTAAAGCAGGATGACAAATTCCAATCTAAACTTTCACAATTCAGAGACCACATCTTTGAAAGTGTGGTTCTGAGTTCCTCTAAGTTATTTTGTTTTGTAACTCAATCAATATATGTTAGCATTTCATAGAAAGCCAAACCGAATTTTTTTTTCAGGGCACTTGCAATATACAGAGTAGTCAAAGGTCACAAATGAATTTAGTAGGCAGTAAAATACGAGTGAAATTATTCAAATGTAAACATTTCGTGTGAAATGATGTGCTTGAGTGTCTTGTGATTCGTGTTGTTTACATTTCTTGAATTCAGAGTCGTACAACGTTACTTGCATCAAAAAAAAATTCCACACGGGTGCATTTTTATTAACAGGCCATTCTTTCTTTTTGTGGGATATGGCTGTGATACAAAAATACTTATTGATAACATAAAGTAAGCTTTTAATTTTCCACGAATTCATACTTGTAGAATCTTTTTTTTTTCATCTTTTTTTTAACTTATTACGTTTCTATCTAATTGGTTTTATTATTGTTCTTTACACCGAACACAATAATGATGCGCTTCGCTTATTTATATAAAAACAACAAAAACATCTAAACACAGCAGGGATTTTTCTCACAACATATATTAAGGCCATTACAATGCACAACATCATTATTACGTAGCTGAAAGCGAAGCTCAGCTAGTATTCACTTTATCGTGTTTGTCCGTCCATCTGTCCCGCTGTCTCTGTCGGCACGATAACTCAAGAACGCGTTGACCAATTTTGCTCAAATTTGGCATGTAGAACACTTATGTCAAGGGCAAGATTACAATTGATTTTTAGCCCCCTCGGTCAAAACCAAAGGTCAAGGGCCAAGGTCGACGTTTTTCAACCTGTTCATAATGTACATTTGAATTGCACGGTCGAAAACTCTTGCTGAGTTGATTACGAATCATATGTCACTTAAGGTCAAGGTGACGTCAGAGGGTCAGAAATCGCGGTCAATTTTTGCAACTTCAAACATATGGCATGTGATATATCATTGGGAAGTAACAAGTAACATTCTTTTCACTAGAAACAACAATGACCATAACTAGCGTCGTTATAAGTCGCATTTTTTCCAGCTACGTCGTTATGATCGCTCTTACAGCGGGTTTATTTCAATTGCTTTGCTTCATTGCAATGGCTTTCCATTCATAGCTATTTTTTTACTTATCAACTTGGTTCACAAACAAGCAATCATTTTTATCCAATTCTTGAAAGCATAAAAATGACTAGATTATAATTGGTTATCTCATCAGATATAAATAGAATCAGTTCATGTTGCATCAGAGGTAAGCCCATAAATTATATAAGCCCAGAGCTACGATATGTTTGTGAGAACATAAAAACAAGTATGCTTCAATTGTGAAATTGTCTACTTGGAAACCTATCCAAATACCTTTACATCACATGGAACCCAATATGCTTTCACTCAACATGGTAAAGGTTTTTTTAGTAGATAGCCAGAGATTAGCAGATGCTGACAATCTGCATTCGTATAGCTAGAGGGTCTCGAATAGCAAGCATGAATTCAGTCTCAACTACTGATCGAGAGTACAAGCTTTTTTCAAGACCTACCCAGCTTTGTACTGATGGGATACTCTTCCGAAATACATAAGGCTGCACAAATCTAGTGTAACTTTCACTAGCAATTTGCTTGCTATGGAGATAGGTCTAGTTGTCACGAGCTCCTTGTTTTACTTTTTTCACTTGTGAATATGGTTATTATGTGAATTTGTGAAGAGTCGCAGTAGAAAATTTTAATTGTTTTAAGACTAGCGTGTTTTAATATATTTAAACTTGGCATAAAACATTTTTCACTAATATTTAAATTTCTTCAATATATTGGCTGTCCTTTTTTTGAAAAAATGAAAGATAGGATTGCAATTTGGTATTTGTTGGAGCTACTGTTAAGATATTTTAGTGAAACGTTCTCAAAATCTTTGAACTCTGAACAGAACAACACAACAGAATATTCCAATCTATTGACAGCAGTAAGTCCTGAGAGCACAACGGCAGTGCTAAATGGAAAACTAACCGAACCTCAGAATTTGACATTTAAGGAAGCTCAACGAAACAAGGAACAACCAAAAAATGTCACAATTAAGAGAGATGTAAACCAAGTCGACAAATTTCAATCTAAACTTTCACCGATCGGAGACTACGTCTTTGGAGGTCTGGTTCTGGGTTCTTGTAAGTTGATTTTTTTGTTTACTCAATCAATACATGTTAGATTATCATGTTGGGTAAAACCGAACATTTTTTGAGATGAAGTACGAAAAGGCAAAAGTCCAAAATAGAATTAGTTAGAATGCTGTGTTTTTGGCGAAATCTCAGTGTAAACATTTCATGGAAATTTATGCGTTGACATTTCCTTAATTAAAAGCTACACAAACACAACTCATTTCACACTTGTGCATTATTCATCAACAGGCATTCTGTCTCTTCTGGGTAATGGCTTTGCTCTCAGCATATTCCGGTTTCGACAAAGAAGGCTTATTCCGATAGAAGTATTTTTTATAAACCTTACCATTACGAATTTACTTCTTTCTGTGGCGAGTTACCCATCGGCCATCATATCAAGTTTTATGCATGGATGGAACTTCAGAGAATTGGGTTAGTTGAACAAAGCTTTTCACAAATATAGCTATAAATTCCGAATTTGTAATTACATAAATATTTATTTTCTATTCTTAAGGATGTACAATCTATGGATTCTCATGCTACTTTCTGGCCCTCTCCAGTATCTTTACCATCACAGCCATGGCGTTTACTCGATACCTTATTATCTGCAAACCTGCTCAGGGTAACTAAAACGTGTATTTTTTATACAGTATTCAAGCATGCAATGCGGTTATGTGTATACATTTCCAGTTAAAAGGTTTCTTAGGTTTTTGTCGAAGAAAAACATTTTGTTGGTTCGTATTTGAGTTTGCCTTGTCAAAAAAACACATTGCATATCCCATTTTTGCTCAAATTTAGCAGCCATTCTATAACAGGAGCTCTTTAAAGAACGTGATCCCCAATGTTTGAAAATTTATAGCAAACCAGTTCCATAGGCAGACTTTATAAAAATGATAATAAAAAATACCCGTGGTTTCTTCTTGCCATTGAAAATATGAGGGGAAAAATACAACTGTCTTTACCAAGTATTGTTGATTGTATTTACACATAAAAACCTATCGTGGGTCATTTTAATTTGCAAAAGAATATACTGTCATTCTAAGAAAACGTATTATTTATTATATATCACGTTTTATATAGGCAACCAAATAACTCGTTGGACGTGTTGTAAAATAGTAGCTACAAGCTATTTGTTAGCTTTACTTTGGGCTCTATTGCCATTACTTGGATACGGAAAGTATGAAGTTGAGCCTTTTGGCTTGAGCTGTACGTTGGACTGGATTGCAAAAGATAGAGGTAAGTAGATAAAAATGATAGGCTTCCTATTCATGTAACCGCATGGAAGAAAGTTAACACAAAACGAATGCATACAATCCCTTGTTACTATACAGCTTCTCGGGTCCACATTGTTCTTGTCACAATTTTCTGCGTTTTCCTTCCACTCATCATCCTGGTAGTCTGCTATGCTAAAATCACCATGCTTGTCAAACAGTCAAGTTCAGTGGTGAAAACCACAAGGGCTAACATCAACAGCAACAGGAAAGGGTCAAGTGACCAGCTTACTTTGGTAGGACCCATTGACTTGAATTTAAATATAACAGCATTTATGTTTCATTTTACTACAAAAAGTGAAAATTTGTCCGTTGTGGTATTACAGATTTGTGGTTTAATATCAACCGGTTTTGTGATTGCGTGGTTTCCATATACGATTGCTTGTCTCTGGGCTAGTTTCCAGGGTAAAGTGGTGCTGCCAATTTGGCTAACTCCTGGTCCAGCTCTGTTTGCAAAAGCATCTATCGTTTACAACCCAATCATTTACGTATTCCTAACGGCACGATATCGACAAGATGTTTCCGACTTGGTTGAGTACATGTCGTGCAAATCCGGTATAAGAGAAAGAGAGAGAAAGCATGACCCGAACATTGAGACTGCGAGGAATGAAGATGGATCAACTTTCTATTGTGGGACACATATCATCTGTATAGAAGGGATCACTGTTGAAATTTCCAGTTGCTATGCTCCAGTAATCATGAAAGAAACTTGTGTCTAAATATTGCAAAGAAGAAAAATGAGAAAGTCTGAGAAAAGTGTGGGATTAACGTTTCTGGGCCCTTGTCGTTTTTGTATTTCCTGTATCGTGTATATTGTTTATTATTAGAATCAACGTGATGCTTGAGCAATAGCAATATATATATATATATATAAAAAGTGTCCCTAATGTGAAATCTTGTAGTGTGCCATTAGAGTGTCAAAACCTAAGAGCTGATTAAAATAAATCCTTTTCCTGAGTTTACGCAATAATATCTTTTGAGTGTCAGACAGAAAAACTTGTTCAGTTTCTTTACAAAATCACTTTAATCTGATGTGTATATAGTTACCTTTATGCAAATGTATAAAACAATACAACAAATAAGTAAACTTTTATGCAAATTTATGAAATAATACAAATAAATACGTTAACATATCTGATTTGAATATGTCTTTTTAATAATGAAAATTTACACGAGATAGTAAAGTGGAAAGATATTTATTAATAGCCAAGCTTTCAAGTGTTAACTACACTCTTCATCAGGGCGCATAAAAGAAATTAGTAAAACAAAAGTAGCATAGATTGAAAAAAAAAATTTGTCAAATAAAATGATGGAGAAAATTATCGAAATTTCAGTCTCGATTGTTGCTACTATGGAGGTCGTTGCATTTTCCTGTGGATCTTTTCTTGGTGATGCGAAAAAAAATTCTTTAGGATGTGAGTCCAGGAAGGATGAGGATTAAATCCATTATTCTTGTTAATGGAGTTGGGATTGGAACGAAT
>JAQFZG010001937.1:0-18702 GCA_034695465.1 Entomobrya nicoleti
CTTCAAATTTCACTTTGAACTGGGTAAAAACCCAAACGAGCAAGAAAATGAACTTTATGAATTGTGGTTTAATTAAGGTGCATGCTAAATTAGACCGGGAAATATTCACGTATGCCCCCATCGGGAAATTTTTTCAGTACCTTGGGATACCGGGAAGAGAAAGTTTTTTGCAGGCATGACTACGCGTTGGGACACAGTTTGGGTGAGTTTGCGGCTGCAGTTTGTGCTAGGATCTTATCAGTTGAAGATGCCATTACACTGGTGGCGGAGAGGAGCAGATTGATTGATGAGCTACCTCGTGGGAAAATGCTGGTCGTAATAGCAGACTACAATGAAGTTCAGAACAAAATGAAGAGGTTTGCAGGGAAGGATGCTAACAAGCTGTTGGACTACGCAGCAATTAATTCCAGTGAGCAAACTGTTATAGCTGGAGATTCAGTTGTGATCATGGAGTTCTCACAATTTCTCACTGGGCTAAAAATAAAATGGATTGTACTTGCTGCCACCCACGCATTCCATTCAAAGCACATGGATCCAATTTTGGACAACTATAGAACTGTGGCTAAAACTGTACAAAACCAAATAACTGGCCAAAACTGTGGATTTATTTCTGGAATGAATGGTAGTTTAGTGGAACCCTCGGATATGGATGCTGAATACTGGGTCGAACACACAAGGGAAAAGGTCAACTTTCTCAATGCAAGTAAAAAAGCTGTGGAACTTGGCTGTGAAATCTTCATTGAAGTTGGACCGCAACCTGTGCTCTCTGCATTGACCATGATGAATAATGAGTCCACCAGAAGCCTGTTATGCTTGCCTTCTTTGAAACGGAAGTCAGACGACTGGGAAACCATTCTGGCAACCCTTGGTAAACTGTACGTGAAGGGCGTAGAGGTAGATTGGAGTGGACTTGACCAGTTTTATGCCCGGAAGAAGGTTCGTCTTCCCCACTACCCATTCATTGGAAAGAAATTCTGGCCTGATCTCCTCCAAGTAGCGGGCAACGCAATTCATCCCCTTGTTGGTTCCCCCATTCCTAATGCATCATCAACCAAATTATTCCAATGCGGGGTCAATTTGAGATCCCATGAGTACATTAAAGACCATGTCATTGGAACAATTGTTATATTTCCTGGAGCAGGTTACCTCGAAATGTCTCTTGCTGCTGGTCTGGCCACTGTGGACGAAGGTTCCATTGACTCTCTAGGAAAACCCAGCCGACCAATGAAAGTAGAAAATTTGATGATAAAAGTCCCTCTCGCTTTGCAGGAATCCTCCGCAATTCAACTGCAAACTGTTGCAGAGCTGAATACATCTCAGGACAATGATAACGACTGGAATGACGTCACAGTCAAAATATTTCATCGACAAGACTCAGATTCCTCGTCAAAATGGCTGATGAACTCTACAGCCACATTTTCGCCAATTCCCACCGCAGAAGAACAAGAAATAGAATTTGATAAGGCTGAGTTTTTTGAAACCTTGTCTAAACCACTGGATACTCAAACCATTTCTCAACTTTACCACAAGTTGGCTTTGGCGGGTTTAAAATTTGGTCCAACATTCCGAAGTATTGAGAATGTGTGGCAAAATGAAGACCAACGGACGTTACTAGCCAAAGTAAAGCTTCCACAGGAAAATAATGGACAATATATTATACATCCTGTGGTACTTGATGCAATGATTCAAGCAATTATGATGAAAAAGATAATTAAGCAAAGTAAAGTGAAACTGTCTGCGCCCATTGAAATCGGAAAGCTACTGTGGTTATCAAGCGGCACAGATGAATCCCAAGTGAGGTACGTTCACGTAGCTGAAAAAATCGGAAGCAAGAGAATAAATGGAACATTATCATCCACAGCCAATTGGTTGGCTTTGCTATTGGATTCCAATGCAACCGTATTAGCTGTCATGTCCGGAGTGGAATTTATTGACACGACTGTCAAAGCAGTTGAAGCCGTTCTGGAACAGCAGACATCTAAAATGCCGGACTTGTGGGAAGAGTCATGGCGTCCCAAATTGGGTCCCTCGCAGTACCGTTATGACTTGTCGTTGTGTGGAAAAAACAACCTTTTTGATAAAAATTTCCAACACGAGCTTGATGAAAAGTTAAACAAGTTATGTGGAGAGTTAGAGAAAACTGTAGTTAATTTGGAGTTGTTGGTGTTTCTAAACTATATTCGTTGTTTGTATGAGTGTGGATGGAAGCCAGCTTTGAGTGATAAGTTTACAGAGGCTGAACTTCAAAACTTGCTCAATATTAAACCAGAATTTAACAAGCTTTTTAGCCACATATTGCAAATCTTGGAAGAACAAGCAATTTTGAAGAAGATGGGCATGTCATCGTGGAAAGTTGTTAAGCTTCCACCAACAATTTCTCAAGTTCAAGACCAGCTATCCTCTCCACATTTGAATGATGAACTTGTGAAGAGCTTCAATTCAACTTTGATTTTACAAAAGGTTGGAGAAAGCTACAGCCAAATATTGACAGGAGTACAAGCAGCCATGCCAGTTTTATTTCCTGGGGAAGGTCCCTCTGTGACGGGATATTATGAAGATCATTACACAACATTCAAGATTACCAATCTAGTCTCCTCAGTCATAACTCAGCACTTGAAGCACTTGAAAAATTATTCCTCTTCTTGCAAAGGAAAAATTCTTCGTGTTTTGGAAATTGGGGGTGGAACAGGCTCGTCAACCAAAACATTTATAGAAGATTTGGTAAAGATGGGCATTAAATTCGAGTACACTTTCACTGACATTTCTCCTGCTTTTTTTGCTCCTGCTGAAAAACTACTGGAATCCCACTTGCAGCACATCAAATTCAAAAAGCTGAATATTGAGGAGGATCCCATGAGTCAAGGATTCATCCCAAGTTATTATGACTGGATTTTGGCAGGTGACGTGATTCATGCGACAAGGGACCTGAAGGAAACATTCGTAAATGTGAGAATGCTACTCAAAAATGGTGGTACATTTGACTTGATTGAGCAAACCAAAGTTAGTCCAACTATTACATATCTGTTTGGGCTGTTGGAAGGTTTCTGGAGATTTGAGGATTTGGGATTAAGGCCAAATCATTGTACATTATCAAACGAGAAATGGATAGAAACTTTGCAAAGCTGTGGCTTCCAACTTGCTGGGAGCTTTCCCTGTCTGAATAATGCACATGCAATAATATCCACTTATAAATCCACTGAAATTCTAGACATTTTGTCGGAATCCCGACTCTCCCTTAAAAAATACTCGAAACAAAAATTCAACTGGATACTGTTCCACTTTGATGGCAGCCCCCTGTCGAATTACTTGTTGAGAACTATTCCAACTGTAAATAACCGTCAGCTAATTGTTGTGAGACGGGGAGAGAGATTTAACCAGGTGAAAACTAATAATGGGCGGTGGAACTTTGACTTGAATCAAGAATCGGAACAAGATTTTTGCGACGTAATTAATTGCATTGGGGAGAATGGTGGAGAGGGTAAGATCGAGGGCATTGTTTGGTGCTGGTCATTGGACAAAAGTTGTACATCTCAGAACACTGTTCTGAGACCCTATTTTAATATGATCAAAGCAGTTTTAAAAATGAAGCAAAGAGAAAGCCCAAAAATAACTGTGGTTGTGAATGGAGTGGTAGCTGTGGAAGATAATGACTTGTCTCACTTTCACCCAAGCACAATTTGGGGGTTTAATAAAGCTTTGCGAAACGAGAGAATGGAGCTTGTCTGTCGTTCTGTCGACATTGGGGCGAAGGAGGAGAACGAAGAGGGTGTTGCGGAACAGGTGTTCTACGAGCTGTGGAGTGGGGATAAGGAAATCCAAGTGGTTTATCATGAAAATGGTCGCTACATAATTAAAATGGAAAAAGTGAAGCCAACCTTGTTGGATTTGAAGTTGCCAAGTGGCTCAGACCGATTTCAGCTGGTCTTGCCAGAAACAAAGGCAATAGCTGATTTGCAGTTTGGAACATTGGATCCAATTATTTTGGAGGAAATGGAAGTTGAAGTTCAGGTTAAGGCGTCCGCTCTCAACTTCAGAGATGTATTTAGTGTTCTCAAGCCTTCGGAGGCTTTTAAGGACATGAATTCAGTAGGATTTGATTTTGCTGGGGTGGTCAAGCGGGTCGGTTCAAAAGTGACCAAATGGTCTAATGGGGATAGCGTGTTTGGAGTGAATATTGAAAACTCAGCGCTGCCAAGTCATATTAAAATGAATGAAAATGACTTGTGTCCAGTTCCCAAGGGAATGACTCTTCCTGACGCATGTACACTACCAGCAGTCTATGCAACAAGCTATCATTGTCTAAAGGACGTTGCAAATTTAACACCGCAAGATACTGTTCTCATTCACACAGCCTCTGGTGGGGTGGGACTGAGTGCCATACAGATTTGTAAGAGTGTCGGTGCGAAAATGATAGCGACGGCTGGAAGCAAGAGGAAACAGAACTATTTGAGGTCACTGGGCATTGAACATGTCTTTCATTCAAGAAACACAAATTATGGAGATGAAATTCTTGAAGTAACTAATCGTCGAGGGGTTGACATTGTCCTTAATTCGTTGACAAGTGAAGGGTTTAAGGAGGCCACTCTGAAGGCATGCGCTCAAGGTGCACGTTTTGTTGAGATGAGCAAACTGTCCATTTGGCAACCAGAGCAAGTGAAAAAGTTACGACCAGATGTACACTACACCATAGTGGATCTGTCGTCAATGGATCGTAAAGAGTGGAATCGGCTAATGGGGAAGGTAGTACACATGGCAGCGAAGAGAGTGGTCAAGGCAATACCCTACGTGAGATTTGACTCTGTTCATGTTCGAGAAGCATTGGAGTACCTACAAAAGGCAAAGCATATTGGGAAAGTTGTATGCGTCATGCCGGAAGTGAGACAGAGAAATGGGGGACCTGAGATATTCACTCCGATGTTCAATACCAGCGCAACATATTTGATTACGGGGGGTCTTGGGGGAATTGGATTTGTGGTTTGCCAGTGGATGGTGGATAAAGGAGCAAAGTATGTGTTGTTGGCGGGAAGGAATCCACCGTCAGATACACTGCAACAGTCAATTGATGAAATAAATGCGAAGTACAAGGCAAATGTTCAGGCTGTCCAACTCGATGTTAGTAATTTCTCGCAGTGTAAGGAACTTGTCCAAGATAAGATTGCTCAAATAATGAGATTTCCATGTTTGAGAGGTGTAATGCATGCCGCGGGTACGTTGAAGGATGGCTTGATTGAAAACCAGACTTGGGAAAGCCTATCAAGTACATTTAGTTCGAAAGTGGATGGAACTCTCAATTTGCATGAATTGACGAAGGACATGAATCTCGAGTTTTTTGTCTTGTTTTCTTCCTTGGCCTCCTTGTTTGGATCTCCTGGTCAGTCCAATCATTCCGCTGGGAACAATTTCGAAGATGCGTTTGCCCACTACAGACATTCTGTGGGATTACCAGCGACAACAGTAAATTGGGGTCAGTGGGGTGAAGTGGGAATTGCAAGGGAAGTAGAACTTCCTGGTATCAAGCCATTTTCAAACATGCATGGAATATCCGGTTTGGAATATGTTCTCAAGACACAACGAGTCCAAACTGGGGTCATTAACATTGAGTCGTTTGTCCTAATGGCTAAACTGTATCCTTATATTTCATCTGTTCTTGATGAGCGTCTTTGGAAATCTGGAAGTAGTTCCGTTGTGGGAACTAATGCCATTAACCTGAATTCGGATGAGTTTTGGCAACAGTATGACAGTTTTGAGGATATTCACTCCAAGAAAGAATACTTGAAGACTATTCTACATTGCATACTCCGAAAAATTCTCAAGTTGGATGCAACTGATGCCATTGCAGATAACGGGAGTTACCAAGAAACGGGTGTGGACTCTCTGATGTTTGTGGAAATGAAGAACGCAGTTCAGCATCTTTTTGGAGACCGTGTCATTGTTAATGCTAGCATTTTGCGGGATTATAACACTGTTTCTCTACTCATTGAAGCATTAGTACAAATTATTGAGGGGGAGAAATAAAAGATGGCATTCCAAGTTGGTGTCTCTTTGATACTTTTAAGTATTCAGAAAACTGTAAATCATGTGACCTATTATGTGGAACCATGTTTCTTCTGCCAAATGTTTGAAAAGACGTTTAGGGGACAGTAAAAAATATAATAAATTGTCATTCCTGTCGTTAATTATTTTATTTCAATATCTATTTACCGTTGATTTATTTTAAACCAGATTTTTTTTCCGTTTTGGGTAAACCTGCTATAAGTAAACGCGTCCTTGCAATCTGGATGCAAGCATATATTTTTAAATAAATATATTTTGTTATTTTAAGAACCAGTTCAGCAAGGAATGTCAAACACGACAATATCATACCTACTCCAACAATCACAAATACCACAACAATATTTCCACTCATGCTCGCTGCTTTTGGATACTTAATTTCTTCCCATTTAAAACTATACATTTCAGTCACTAGCTCTGGTCACCATTCGAATATACCAGAAGCTCGATATCTTGCTATTCTAGAAAAGGTATTTGGATGTACTAATCCAGTCAGATAAAACATATGATATAAAGTATAATATCTGTCACTTCCAACGTCTGTACAGTGGCGAAACTACGGTGGGCCCGGCCCGGGAAGCATATTTTTTCAAAATTTGTGTTAAAAATGTACACATGTGAGTTAATAAAATTTATAATTGCTATTAATAAAATCGTAATAGCTCGTAAAAGTAAATAATACATCGTGTGTACAACTACCGTGACTTAAAAACTTTTTACATGAAATCTACGTTCATTATAAATGAAATACGGCAATTTCCATTTACAAACATTCCTTACTTAACCAATATGAATTCCTGTTGTTTCGAATAATAAATCAATACTTGGGAATAGTAATAAACAGCTAAAAACAATGTTTCTTAAGAAGTCAAATGAACGCTTTTTCGCTAAAACATCGAGATCTTGGAAATCGAATACGAAATGTTATAAAATCGAAAACGAGATCTCATAGAATCGAATAAATCGGTCACAAGGTAAAACAAACGAGTTAAATTCCATTAATATGAGTTAAATATAGAATGGCATGGGTTGAAATTTCATTAAAATGAGTTTAAAAGTCGAATAAAATGTTTTAGAAAAGAGTCGATCAAAACTATAACCGAGAAATCTTGAAACATCCTTAATATTTAAGTTAACGTTTTTTGATAATCGAATAGATTTCCTTTTGATATCGAATATAAGATTTTTTAAATTAGAATTTAATCGGTATCGAACATCGATCCTGAGCCATTAGTAACACGTACAGTATAGTAAATTGCGTTCATCAAAACAAATGTGTGCGTGTTATATTGAATTTACACTACTCGTTAAAAATGTATGTTTCTGAAAGAATTTGAATATGGGTTTAAATACGAATTAAATATGGGTCTAGTAAAGGTATTCTAATTAAGTTCTTCTAAATGCGAATTATTCTAAATATAAAAGTTCTAAAAATTTAGACTAACGAAAACGCACCAAATATTCTAAATAGGAAAGTTCTAAAAATATTTTTAACAATATTTTCACCTATGAATTCATTTTGTTTCTAGAAGCTATTATGTTTGCAAACAAGTAATAATTAACTATCCAATAACTTAACATTTTGTCAATCTCTATTACAATGTTAAGATAATATTTTACTTAACCGAACCTAACCTATGTAAACTCAAATAAACATCACCCAAGTAAACAGAACAGAACACATTTATCAGTAATTGTCTAACCTAGCTAAACCCAACTTAACTAATGCCAAAAAAGGATTCTGATCAACTATAACTACGTGTTCTTCTTGCCGGTCTACTGGTGCATATACAACATTTTTAGAATATTTCTCGTTTAGACTATTTCGTTTATTGTTTAGAAAAAAATTTGGTTTTAAAATACCTCAATTAGAATAATTTTCTTTAGACTAGTTCGTTTTAGAACACCCTTATGTCACCCATTAAATATACCATAATACTCCATCCTAGGAATTTCACAGGTATCGCCAAAAATATAAAGATTGACGTTTAAAATATTCATACATTTCTATAATCCGCGTATTTCAATTATTGGTCGAAAAAACGTAGATCATTTTACACAATAACACATAACTTCATATTTTGTTTTCTTAATCAAACGATTCGAAAAGGCACAAAGAACAATATGTATATCAAATCGAATGCTGTATAATAGACCTTTATTAAACATAGCAAAAAAAAATCATTTTTTTGCAACTAACCCTCCTTGGGTTAATATATTTGCATTAAGAATATTTCGACACGATTTTGAATATTCACAAAATTTGGAGTATTTTTTGAAATATTTAAGACATTAGTTAAACATCCTGCTACATATTAGATATCTGAAGATATTTTATTTAAAAAACAACATTTATTTACAGGTATTATGATTTTATGGTAAAAAGGTAGGGTTTGAGTCGAAATTTGAAGTCCAATTTCTCAATTTTTAAATTTAAAATAACTTTAAAACATAAAGACGACTCGATCAGTATCAAATTTTCGATCAGCCGGTCTGAATAGTTTCAGCAATTTCAACTGGAAGCACGGGCCCGGCCCCTTCGGGGCCCGGCCCGGGAAGCAACTTCCCCCTGCTTCCCTCGTAGTTTCGCCCCTGCGTCTGTATGCAACCCCGTCATCCCAAGTTGCCTAGATAGTTTACGACAAATATAAAGAGGAAGAATTAATGCGGACTTGTTACACCTATACTAATGTTCCTCTAAAGCGATCTCTTGTTTTTTAAACAATATTTTCTTAAAGTGTTTTACCATTGCCATTTCACTTTCGCCAATTGATTGATTAGCTACTTCATTATCCCATTTGTTAAAAACTATTGCACGAGCTTCCATTATCCAAGTTTGGGCAGAAGGATTCTAGGTTTATACACAGAAAGTTGATTGGCATACGACCTAACCCGCATAAAAAATATGCGAATTCATTTTCTATGCTTTGGCTTATATACGAATTGGAATACTCTATAAATCGACCGCTTCTAACAATTGACCATTCTATGAATCGTCCTTTTATGCGAATTGGTATGTATGTGTATGAGACTACGAATTAGTATAGGTCTGCGAATTGGATTCTACCAATTTACCGGACACCCAGAAACACACACGCTCAAATCAGCGAACAAAGTAAGCTGTCATTCATATTGTCAATTATTCTATAGCCTATTGCCACTCAACATATCCGATATGATTAAAGGCTGGATCTTTGGAAAAGTTTTGTGCAAAATTTGGCTAACTTTGGATGTTACTCTGTGCGCTACTTCAATTCTACACATATCTGCTATAGCTGTGGACCGATTTCGAATTATCAACGAGGGAATCTCCTACGCTCAGTCTCAGACAATTAGAATGTCGCTTTTAGTATGCAGCTGTTTATGGATAATTGGTTTATGGATAGCTTCCGCTCCGGTTCTCGGATGGAACGACTGGAATTGGGACGACATACCTTCAGACGCTCCAAAAATAACTTGTGCTCATACCCGCAAGCTGGGATTTGTAATATATTCTGTTGTTGGCGCCGTCTTTATTCCGGCAATAATTATGATTGCTTTGTACTTCCGAATATATTCGCTAATTAAGAATAAATTACGTGAAAGGGCGAAATTGGCTTGTGTCGCCGCTAGTCGGAGATCAAGGTTAAAACTTCAAAAATGCAGTGTAGTGGAGACAAGTATTCCGGAAACAAATGAATCAGAGAACGATACGGAAATGTTTTCCTTAAAAGATGGGACAAAGGAACCCCTGACCTCTGACAAATCGAGTGACTCGGTGGTGGTAAATGGTTCTAATGTTTTCAAAATAGAAAAGAAGTATTCTCAACAAATTGAAAAGATTTTAAAGGATAAACTGAAAATATCCTTGACAAAAGAACATAAAGCAGCAAAAACTCTTGGATTTATTATTGGTGCTTTTTTAATTTGTTGGACACCATTCACTTTAATTTATATTGCGAGTGCGATATTACTTCAGGTTTATAATGTTGAAGTGATTCCGTTTTGGTTATTTCAAACGGTTAGTTGGCTGGGTTTTCTTAATTCTGGATTAAATCCCATTATCTACACTGTATATAGCCTTGATTTTCGGAGGGCATTTAAAATTATTTTGAACAAATTGTATTGCATAAAATAGGCAATAAATGTAATCTATTATAAACGGTTTATTTGAGATATCCATATATGTACATAATATGTAAAAAAATAAAATAAAAATGTCAAATGTCGAAGTCAAATTTTCATCGGTTTATTAATTATTGCGTACATTAAAAAATATTTAAGGAAATGTTACGATATGTTTGTATTTATTTAAATTTAAAACTATTTTAATAGCATAACCATAAAGCCATAAAAGTTTTATTGTAAAAATTCAACAATGGAATTAAATAAATAAATGGATAGTAAAATACACTAAAACCAATATATAATCAGCGGAGGCTCAGTAGCGTATTTACGCCACTTAGATGAAATATTTTATAAATCAAATTTATTTATAAAAAAAGATTTATGTGGCTTAAATACGCCACTGAGCCTCCACTGATAATGCATATGTACTAAAACGTGGCAAGATTATATTGTAATGTATTTACATACATACGTAATTTAAATGACTTTTTTTGTTATGGGCACATTTAAAACATAAATTCAAACACATATTTAGATGAATTATCAGAAATCTAATAAGTTACGTTGTTCAAAAGTTAACATGATTAAAAAAAAATACGGTGATTACATTTTGATTTAAAAAAATAAGTACATTCGAAGAACCAGGCTGGTTAGATTGCAAAGTGCTTCATACCTATGCTTTCCTTTTCACTTAACTCTTATGCATCGTGTTCGTGTACAATTTAAATTAGCCATTGATCCAGTAAATAATCTTCTTAATTTTTAATTTATCGAAATTCATCGTTTTTTTTGTTGGTCTTTTTTACATATTAATTTCAATGTGCAAAAATGTGTCAACTAAAACAATCACTTTGTCTTTGGTGTTGGTCTAGGCAGAAATTCACAAAGTTTTAACAAAGGAACGCAGAGCACACTTCCAATCTCACTTTGCCCCTAAACAGAAAATTTGCTTCCCGCGAATAAAACGTTGAGGGAACGCACGCAAATCTCAACAGGACACGAAACTGACGCAACGCGACTGTAAAGATGTTTTCTTTTTTTTTACTTGTTTTGTTTTGAGTCATGTCATGTCAAATTAATTTCCCTTCCAGCGAGTAAACTGGATTAAGACTGGACATCCTTAAGTTGTGTTTGTGCATTTGAGTTTTTGTTTACACGTCAGTTCGCCAAAAGTTAACTTGACAATTAAATATTTCTTAAGTTACGTTTTTTAATTTATTTTTAAGTTAAAGTTAGTTTTACTAAATATTTTAGTAAAGAATTGTAAAGGGGGGGAGGAGGAAGCTTGTTGAAAATGAGCTGGGAAATGGATTCATGGAATATTAAGAGAAAGCTTAGTAAAAGTTCATCATCATCACCGTCCGAGTCCAGTTCCAGTGAAGGCGAAGACCCCCAAAATGGCAATGTCTTTCGGACTACAGCTGCTATAAAAATGTTTAATATTGATCTGGTAAGCCTAACTTTAAGTTTTTGAAGAACAAGAAAGTATAAATTAACTGAATATAAATTTTTAGCAATTTGTGAAACTAATTGTACTTCTACTGTGTTGTTTGATAGGTTCGGGAGACCATTTTGCGTTACGCCATTTATGACAGGAAGGGAAAGATATCTCCAGATTTGGTCAAGAAAATTCGGCTGGTCCAAAAGAGCTGGCTTTACACTGCAAACGAAGTACTCCGGAAATCTGAAGAATCAGTGATCACTTTAGAGCTGGATGAGACGAACTCCCTTGTGGGGGCGGACGAGGTCAAGAAAAATGGAAACCTATTATTGGATCAATTTACTGCAACATTCGCTTCTCCCGACAGACTTATTTATTCACATCTTCCAGTGAAAGTGATTCTAAACCTGGCATTCTTCGGGGAGGAAAATTTCAGTAGTTTATTGAATTTCTTTGCTGGCTGTGGAAATTATGTGAAGGAGCTTGAGGTGATCTTCCCAAGGGATGGTGGCTCCATGTCTGTCAGCTTGCCCAGATTGACGCTACCCCAGTTACGAAAGCTGACCTTTCATTTTTCTAAAAAAGCCTATCCAAATAATCCTGCTGCTACTATGCTCACCACAACTGGCGACCTCAAGGGATTGTGGCTTCTACAAGGAATCCTGAATAGTGGCCAGGGGCTGAAGACGTTGATCATTGGTATTCCAGCAGATGTCACTTATGTGCCTGATGGCTTTCAATTTCTCCAACTACCACAAGCGATTTCTTCGCTGGACTTAACAGTTAAATTGGAAAGTAGCCATTTGCAAGTACTTCTTTTGAACCAACTTCCAAATCTGACCGAGCTGTCGTTACTACTTGACGGTTGGAATTCATTGGAAGAAGGTTTACTGTTCAAAATTTTGGAGCGATTCCGGAAAACGCTAAAATACTTTCGTGTTCATGGACTAAAGAATGTTTCTGGTTATCCACATCAGCATACCTTTCTCCGATTTCCATTAATGGAAAAGTTGAGTGTAGTTGAGATTTTGAGCAATCAATGCGAGTTGGGACCTGGAGATTTGTCGGCCTTGCCCAGATGTCTTCCGAATTTAACCACCCTTGTTCTGGATTCCACTGTCGAGAATATTGAAACAAATTGGATTGCAAATTCAAAATTTAACGGTGTTACTGAACTGGTCGTATGTTGTAATAGAGAAGATTTACGATACAAACATGGTGACTACGTTGTTTCACCAAGTGTAGGAATGTTGACTCAGGTGAAGAGAGCGTTTCCTCTTCTTAAGGAATTCGGCCTGTCTGTGAACACGAATGAGATGAGTGGACTAACCTACGTGCTGCAAAATATGACTCATCTTCAGATTTTGCGTATTAACTTGGAAGGAAATTTACGGAACATTTGCGCTTGTTCGGATAATCTTGAATCTATCTTACTGGGTCTTCCTCTTGAGTTGGTTACAGCTTTGAGAGAGCATGGCGAACTGTTAAAACCTGTTGAGCTTCAATGTGATACCCTGCTATCTATCAGAAACCTCAAAGGTGAGTATTTAAAATGTCTTTTAAATAAAAACTAAAAAGTTAATGTTGCGATATTTTGCTTCTAGAATGCTTATGATTCTGATTTCTCTTTTAGAGCTAAACACTTTTGCTTTGACGACGACTTCCAAATGCGGTCCTAGGAAGCCCGTGATTTCCGATTTGCTATTTAGACTTGGTCTCATGAAAATGTCTAAATTGTGCAAATTGAAACTCCATCCAAATTTTAAGGTTTGTTTTCTTACGTTAAAAATACACTACAACAGTATATAATTGAGATGAGTCTCTGGTCATGATCTTTAATGTTTAATTTTAATTGTTTGCAGCTGAATCCCATATTGGAAGAAGAATGGAAGAGGAACGGACGTGTTTTGAAGTATAAAAGTGTCTAGGATTTGGACTTGGTTTGACGTGGCAAAAATTCACGCGGTGTTTTTTGCCTTTCTGATTCAGCTTTTCTCTTCAGAGTGATTTTGTTGCAAATTAATTTCAATGTTCAAAACTTCATTTCAATACTTGCCAAAGTAATTGTCCGATATTTTGGTGAAGTTAGATGTTAGTTTTATTTCACGTCGAATCAATTATTGAATAATTAATTTCTAGTACAAAAAAGTGAAAATTTACAGAATTGATTGATTAACTGCGTCAATTTGAATTTAAGCAGTTTGTGAAAAAAATTTATTATTAGCGATTCTTTAGTTCTTTATAATATATAAGAACGTCAATTATTATAGTGTTACCAAATCTGAAATGGTATTTTGTTTACTTTACTAGTAAAAACTGTCTCATTAATTGCTTAGTTGTAATAAAGTTAATAAAATACAAAATGTAATCTACGTATAAACATATGCTCAATGACTTGGATAGAATATTGGGGAAATTGGACCATACATGTGTCTGTCTTACACTTATAATGGTTTCAGTATTATAATGTTTAATGAATTTAAAATGTTGTCACTTCCAAACTTTTTCCAAAACACTGCAATATATTTTATTTTAGCGTGCGAAGAGTCTCATACAATACAAAACCCAATGTACACTGCATTGTACTGTACACCATTGTATCATGGACACGCATGCATCATGCTTTACTAGTGGGAATCGTGCATGTATTCATTTATACACGAATATAGCATGTCAAGTAGTATTTTGTTATAAAATTGGCGTATTTGGGACTTGAGACAAACAAATGAGACTATTCGAATTAGCGTTTATTGGTCTAAATTTCATTTTTAATTATTGGTTTTATTTATTTATACTTATTTTGTAGTAACGTATCAAACTGTGTCGATTCGTGCAAAAGGTGTAACCTTTTTTGTAAAAAAGGTAGTATAAAAATTATTCTAAGTAAATTAACATTTATTCTGTAAATAAAAAGAGTTTACTGAAACACTTTTGTATATAATAATACTAAAATGATTTCACATAGTTGAATTACATATTTTTTATTTTGTATACTATACATTGCGTATATTAGACAAGCGTGAGTGCTAGAGTACATAAAATATATTTATTGCTTAATTTGAGTATTTACTAATTGATGCAAATAATTTTTATCAGTAAAATGTAATGAAAATATTTGGTTTACTTGAAATATTAACACACCAAATTTCCCTGAATAACTATTTGGTTATTTATTTTAATTCTATTTCTTAATCAAGAGAAAATCCATTACGCGATCTTTCATAGTATTTACGTAGTCCATTTGAAAATCTTTGTCAATTGTACCAAGTGGTCTATAAAGTATGTTCATTGGTTTGCATGCTTTTGCTATTTTTTCATCAACCCTCCCCTGAAATTTTCTATTATCACTCATTTTCAATTTCTTAGCACACAGTAAACCCAATTTTAGTACTACTCTTGATTTTTCATTTGATTCTACCACTAAACCCATTGCACAAACAAAGCCAAATCCTCCCAGTGTCGCAATAAGAAGAAGAAACAAAGCAACAAGTTTTGGCATTACATCAATAAAAAGTATAACTGACGAAATACACATGACCAGTAACCAAAACACGGCGGATATACCAACAGATATCATTTTTTCCAAGATATGATGTATTAACGCGTAACAAAGTACAATTTGGTTTTGATAATTTAGTAAGCCTATCCCACTGGGATCTTCAACTAAAGTCAGGATAGACATACTCTGATGAAAACTTGACCACATAACGCATAAACCCACGATACCAACACAAACATATCGAAACCCGTCAAAGAAACCCACAAGCAGAATACATCGCACCATTATCGTAATAATAATACATACGAAATTATCTGTAATGTCATTTGACAAGTTGTTTTCGAATAGATGGTAGTAGGGATCGATTTTGAAGACAACAGAACCAATGTATATACCCATGGGTGTACATGCAAATGTAAGAGACATGCCTGCTAGAATATGGTCCAGAATGATAGTGTTTGGTGGTTTGTTTCCTGAAATACACACACAACAGATAAAATAGTATGGCTAAATTTGCAGATGTACAGTGGAAGCAAATCGGTAGTAAAGCTCGGGGCAATTCGGAACAAAGGTTATTAAGAGGCTCGATTAGCGCGTGACGCTCTACTTTGAGTTTCTACTGTAATATCTGAATTTTTTGGTAAAAAGCTGTACAGTGACTTACCTCGAATACGACATTTGTTCAGTTGTTGGTTTACCAGAAACAATTGATTCAGATCTTTTAAGCATTGTATATCAGAAGACAAAAGTGCGAAGCAGGTAAGAATTAGGAGTGAGAATAGGGATAGTAAACCCATTCCAAGAAAGGCGATTATGGTAGCATTGCTGTAGTGTTGGCCTATGTAATAGGTTTGCGTGGCTGCAAGCAAAGTAGATACGATAAATAACAACATCGAGGTCACAGATATGGCAAAGGATAACTTTGAAACCCATCTTGGTTTCTTGGAAATTACAAGTAGTCCTTCTTTTGGATCCCAGTCAATAAGCCCAGTTGGTAAGTAGCAGAAGGCTTTTTGATATAGTAAAATGGCAAAATATTGCAATTTTGGTAGCATTTTCAAAACCGGGGACAGTGAGGAGCAAATTGTTTTTAAGACGTTTTAAAACCAAGTAACTGATGACAAAGGACATGTTGGTGCATGTTAAAATTAATTACAACAATTTTTGAAATTGCGGAAGTTTCTTTTTGCAGATACGGTCGTATTTTTTAAACGATTGATATTATCTTGCACAAAATTGCTACAATTTTCTTTTTTTGGCATTGTGTAACTTTAGGTATCCCTTGGCATACTTCGATACCATAACATGCGCTTTCTGATATTTCGAAAAGTTTCTCCGATTTTTTAACACTTTACATGCATATAACAATTTTCAACTATAGCAAAATTATTAGCCAATAGTACAAATACTTTTCATAGCGTACACAGTGAGTTAATAAACTGCTGGAAAGCGGAGGTACAAAAGTAGCTTGTTACATTTTTCGTATCAAAATATTTTCACTTATCGTTAGGCTTACCAATCTTACAGTAGTAATTACAATCTTGGTGTCGAATGTTTTATCATAGCGAATACTCAAAATCTCAAGTTAGCGTTACAGATCGAGATAAAAGGTTGAGTTTTTAAGTTTGGTTTGTTGAAATAGTTTTCGCGATATTTTGAGTACTACCAATTAATGAAACAAACATTTATCTAAACACATAGTGTGTGACTTATGGTGTATTTTTTATAATGGCCAACCAACCGGTTAGTATATCTCTATTCGGAGATATGGTATGACTTGACTTACTAGGATGCCAATTTTACACATTGTAGCTTACCTTTTTGAACGAATTCTTGTGTTGACAAACATACAGAAATAAACTACTAAGTATTCACATAAAAAGCTAGCGGTAATTAATAAAACGGATTAAAGTTACGAATGTAATAGCTTGCTAGCAATCGTCAAATGACGCATAATTTTATTTAAAAGTGGCACAAGCTTCGCTAATTTCATGTTATGTTGATTTTGATATCAGAGATTGATAAGCAATATGCAATTTACATATAATGACTGGCTTCATTCGGAAACTATTATTTTATTGTAATTGCAAGACAAAATGCTATAAATATGTCGCGATTAGCTTATTTCTGTGATATTTGACCTGGAGGAAATTTAGGACGCGATTTACTTGTTTCGCCTGCCTAGCAAATTACTTTGAACCAATTAGGAAGGATACAAAACATTCAGCTACCATTTTTACTTTTAAATAGAACGATTGATAGCCATGCAGATAACTGAAGACAAGAAAGCAACGAGTTTATGCACAGATTCACTAAAGTTAAGCTAAGGCAGAAAAAAATCAAACTTGGCATTCAACGAGTGATTACATTTAGTGAGCGCTTTTATTATCTAAATGTTGACAAGTTATGCTTACTCCATAACATCCGTCGAATACAGTAATTATGAATGTTTCAAATGCCATGCAATATCAAATACACAAAAGTATTGCGTTAACTTCCTGCCTGAAAATATTAAAATGCAAATACTTTAGAAGATGAATTTTAATCGTGTATTAACACCTTTTAATTTTTAATATACTAGAAGTAGATCAGATGATTAATTTATTTATAATAGAATAATTACTTATTTTTGTAATTGTTTCAGGGATCGCTCTCAAAGCTCAAAATAAACAATGTCACCACAAAAGCGAGAAGCTAAACAAAACATTTTTGTTCGGATTAAACAACAAGACAATACTCCACCCTCTTTGTACACTACTAGTGTATTAGTTGTGAAATATTAACAATAAGTGAGACATACCTGTGCAGTAAACCCTGAGAAATTATACACACCAGGCATTCCTAGACCTATTGAGCCATCTTTAATATCTTTTAGAATGCGTTTTTGTTCGCAAGGCACATGTGCTTTAAAAATGTTCCAATTATGTTGTTCCAATAGCCACGAGCGAAAGTTATTCATCTAAAAAATAATCAATTAAACCAACTTGAATATACGTATAAAATTTTAATGACGACCCATAAATTATTTGCACCTTTTTTTATACGTTTCCTGATACCAATATTCCAGCAACAACAAATTCGAAACCACAAATGGCATTTAAAAGCAGTTACGAAACTTTTTGCAGTGATTTGAGAGTTCATTTTAAATATAAGACGTATCGACACTTCTGCAATCCAAATGAACAAAGAAAACGACCAGATTGAGTTTAGTCCATTCGAATAAATTTTTAGGCCCTCATATCTTCTAATAACTTGATGGGGAAACGTTGGATCGTTTTGCATGAATGGAACCTGAGATTGTACATATTTTTCAAAAGAATTTGTTGCTAGAGAGAGGCTAATTGGTAGTGGCATTGTAAATAGGACTTGAACACATTTGAGAATAATATTACGGCATATGTATATCCAAAAGTCAAACAGCCAGTGAAATATGTCGGTAAACGTGTATTCATTCAATGGGCTAACGTCAGTTGACAATACTGACTGATTACTTTGATGCGATGATTCATTAGAAATCACCGAGTGTTTGGTCAACAACTTTCCAAACAATTCCGGTTTAAACAAATTAAGCTCTATTTCTGGATTATAAGTATATATTGAAAGC
>JAQFZG010001938.1:0-18698 GCA_034695465.1 Entomobrya nicoleti
TGAGATCAAGTAGTAATAATTTTCTTATTGCCTACCTGAAAAATTATGAAACACGTTAATAAAGTTTTAAATTACTTAAATTACTTAATAAAATACAATCAATCATCCCAAAGGTTCGCAATATTCCCCTTGTGAGTCTTAATAAGCTTGCATTTTGAATCTTATTTCATGCATGCAAATCAAGAAAGTCATTATTAAATACCATTGAACTTATTTATTATTAGTAAAGTCAATAAAGTGCAGAAGTGATAGTTTTTAAAGGTAATTAATTATATTGTTTTACTATGTATGTAGACCTTTACGAGCTCAGCACATAATGAAGATTGTATCAGTAATATATTATGTATATTATAATTACAACATCTAATCGTGCTAAATATTATATCTTATATTTGTTACGCCGTGAAACGTTTTAATGAAATCGTTCTGTTTGCAAGTTCACTTATTAAAATATCATCAACTTATAAACATGTCTGTAGAATTTGTCATTTTTAAGTACATTTAAAACACGATTACAAACAAACTAGTTACGTTTGTGCTTTTTTAAACAGACCTTGTTCGTGTACAGTTACTTTTTATACAAACACAATATAAATTCGTGAGCTCACTTAGTTCAAATACAGAAATAGCTAATATTTTTCCGAATTATCAAAACTAAAAGAATATTCCTAAATCTTAAAATCATTGAATGCTATGCTTTAATGGAGCCACTTCTAAATTTAAGGTAGTATTCAACAAGTTACCAGTTATAAGGTAACTAAACCAAGTCTAAAAATACAAGTTGTATTTCAAACCGTGTTAAATGTTTAGCACGCACTAAACGTATCCTTATTATAGGCCTAATTTAATGAAAAGGTTTGATTCAAAACATATGAACATAGTTGTCGCCAGCACGAATCCTACACATGGTATTATTGAAAGGACGTAAAGCTCCGTTTCACTCTTGTTGCTCTGTGAAATTCCATGTTTAGCTACTGTTTGTTGTGTAGTTTCTTCTTGTCTAATTGTTTTTATAATAAGCAACCACTTGAAATACTTTTGCCACCACTCAATTATGCCGCTCTGAAAGGAACGTTGAATTCGTAAAATCATACGTGATGGGAAGTATCCATAAAATCTGTACCCATTCAGGTTTTCGTAGACAGTATCTTTACCAAAATAAGCTGGTTTACCCAATGATTTTAACTTCGTGTACAGTTGTATGGCCATGTTTTCATTCAAAATGATTGCGGATTTGTTACAATTTCTCATGTGCATATCCAAAATCTGCTGGTTACTTTCATAAACACCATTATGGCCCCATGATGATTTCCATGCTGGAAGCACTTCTGATTGATTAAGAAAAAATAAGGCTCTCTGAGAAATTTTATGTTTAAGTGCACTCAATTTGCTTTTGGTGTTGTATGGAAACTGCAACATGATTTCAAACCAAAATTCGGAAACAATTGGAAACGCTTCGTGTCCATTTTCCTCCGTATCATTGGATACCAAGTGTGCATTTTGTCTGACAAATTCAAACTCTGATGCTTCGATAAGAAATCGTCGACACATAATTCGAAATTTGTTTTGAATTAAACTCGCAAACGTGTCAAAAGGAACAAGCTCCTGTTCTATTGTTAACTTGGTAATATTTTCTCCTTTAAACTCTGTGCTCAATAACAAAAACATAAGCGGGAAAAACCATAAGACGGATCGAGCTTTTATGTTTTGGAAAACGGTAGCAGGTTGTTCGAGTAGCGACGCAAACAAAGAAAAACAGTTGTACAAAAACGATTTGATAAAATTGTTCATTTTGCAAGCCATTGTGATAACAATGGCAGTGAAAGCAGTTGAACAAATTACTGACGACCATGTCCCTACATCTAACGCAATTACCAATTCTTTCATCTGGTTTATCCAATGCGGTTGATCTCTGTGACAACTGACGAATTTTAGTTGGTGCTTTTGAAACAGTAGCCCAATTTCAGGAAAAGACGCCAAGTTTGGTTTGCTGGCTCTTTGAATAATTGGACGAAGTTTAGGAGGAAACATTTTAAAACCATGGCATTGTGGAACATAGACTTGTTTCCATTGATTGTATGATTTGTCGAAATAATACGAAAAGTATAATGTGACATTATCTGAAACCAATAAAGAAATCAAATGGATGTCTAATAAGTAGGGCAACTCTCTCGCTCTATTCTCCATTTTCAAAGAAACAACATAATCTAAAATCGACTTTCTTGTTGCTTTTCGTATTTTCATAAGATTCATAAATGGAATTTCGTAGTTCCAACCTGTGAGCACATCAATCGATAAGTATCTGAACTGTTCATATTTCCTTGCCAAGTGTACCAGAGAAAATTTGGAACTTACTATTGTGGCGTTTATATAAATTAGCCGATATGCTAAACACGAATCGCAATATGGACAATAAAGGTACAAATCTTGAAAGGCATTAGTTTGCTCTAAGATGAAAATAGTTTCTGTTAGTCTCACAAGAAATGGTAAAGCTAATGCAGTAGATATCCAGTTAAATACGTAATCACGGATGTATTTAATATACTCAAATTCTTGCCAAATGAGTAACGAACACTTTGGAATAGTATTCACATGATTTTCTTTCCATTTGTTGTTCTTGAAGTCCAATTCGGCGGATAGCCAAAACGGATCTTTTAATACTGTTCCAACGTATTCGTTTATATGGTATAGATATGGTGAAATTTCAATAACTGGTGGGTTTAGATAAATGTTGGCCTCGCAATTCAAATGCCAACTAGCAATCCTTATCTTCCGTTGAACAAGTATTCGAACGTAGTTTTCGCTCTGTTGCAATGTGAACGTTACCGATTTATTTTTAAGTTTGAATGTTCTCGTTCTCTGGAAATCAGCTAAGTTTATGGTCGAAATCCATTGAGAGAATGTATCCATTTTATTTACACTTAACTCGAATGGATAAAGATATAATTCACGGGGGAAGGAAAAGTATCGCAATAATATTATTGGTTGAACAAGAACGTTAAAGTTGATATTTTGCCCTGGAAAATTTACAACGGTTATGAAACACCCAGAAAATGCATTTATGGCTTCTATTTTGTTTCCATAACTTGAGGATTGTGCTAACTTAAATTTAATACATTTGCAAAGAAAAATCTGTAAAATAAATACAGTAATAGACAGAAATAAAACTTTAGCCATTTTGACACAGGTAAAATTCCGAGATGGTTGATGCACTTGTATAACTATACCAGTATTACTTGAAAGTTTACTGTCAACGTACATAAAACTTAAGTCACATGCTTTAAATATTATTCAAAATTATGTTAGAAAAATCTAGAAAACAATCTTTTAGCTCCTTAAGATATGTAAACATATGACTAACAATGTTTACACCTCATTATTATTGCCCAACATTTCCCACAGCCATTTGGTAATGCTAATAATGCTAAATAATGATACTTTAACTTTAAAAATATGCAAGATAACAATTCTTACGTGTACGTGCTTGAAATATTGTTGATTCGTTGCTAATATTACTGAAACATAAATTTCAAGTATTTTGCAGCATTAAACTTTCATGCTTTAGGTACAAAAATATTATTTTACTAACGAAATAAGAAGGAATAAATAAATGTAATTCAATTCAATTAAATTGCAATTTTAATTGCGCAGATTCTACATCACGACTTTGTACGGTCGTTCATAGGTTTTAGCCATTCCGAAAGCAAACAAAATAAATGCAAAACACCGTATAGTTAAAATCGTTAGGTGATCGCTTTAAAAAATAATCCTACTATAGATTTGAAGTTTCGGAAAATTTACACACTAGAAATCTTGTTAGCCCACTCAACAGTAATATTAGTTTTCCTAGAATAACTCAGGTTTTAAAGTTGCATTTTATTTTTGCTCAAATACACGCTCGTTGGATTGCGTGATAAGGCATGCATGCAAATTCTGCTGGTTACGCATGCAATTAAAAGCGATTATAATGACATACCTGAAACAATAGTTTTCGAACCATGTGCCTCAGCACTATGACTAATGCACATGGAATGTTACACCATGACGACCCACCATCATGACCTTGTCGTTCGACCTAGGCGGCATAAAATCAATAAACATGTACAGACAGATGGACCGAAAAACATGGTGAATTGAATACTTGATAAATGATAACGCTTTGCTTTTAGCTACGTAATAAATCATCTCAATTCCCAAACTTCACAGTACCAAATTAAATATATGGAAAACTCATACTTAAAAACTTGATCTGTACTTCGGCAGCAATAAGGAACTTTTATTTATTTATTTATTATCAAAAGTTTGACATGAAAACACTTCCTTTATATCTTAAAATTTATGTTCAATGACCTTGAATGCAAATAAATATCATAAAATTGATGAGTAAAGAGGTTCGTAGTAAAGTAGTAAGTTGTGCTTGAAAGATTTATTAAGTTTGTATTCTGAATGCAATTTCATGCATGCAATGCATAGTTAATAGCATTGAACCAACACTAATAATATAAGCAAACACAGAAATGAAGAGAACTTAAACTCAATTTTATTACTTTTTATTCCTTTCTACGGAAAACGTACCTGTCCGTATTGCGTGACACTTGATTCGACTTCGCATATTTATTTTCTGTTTTTTACTACTACCGCATATCCATAAAAGAAATAATACCACAATATTTTTCTTGTTACTTCTCTGCTTGAGCGTGGGAATTTCCGAGAAAATTAATTCGTTTTGCTACCTAAATACATTTCCGTAAACTTTAAATAGACGCAATGCAGTCTAGCAGCTTTGCTAAAAAAATTATAAAAAGAATTCAAATAAGCAACACCACTTTTCACACGCCATTCTCAGTACTCTTTCAAAACCGGTAGCAAACAAAGCAAAAAAATTCCAATCCGTTTATCGGTCATTAACGTTATGAGTCATAGTTTCTTTTTCTGAAGAAAATCTTTTTACATATATCCAGTCGTCACCAAACCACCGTCTAAAACACATCGATTTCAAAATGGGACCCCGTTTAATAGTCACACTATTAACAATAGTTTTACTATTAATTGTATTTAAAAGTTCAGTAGTCCGTGGACAATGGCACTACACCCCAAATCAGTATATTTCCCCATATCAACAAACACAGCAAATTAAAAACCAGTTGAAACGAGCCCAATTTTCGGAGGAATCTACAACAACAATACCCACAACATCATCACCAAATAAACCAGAAGACATTATGGCAGCATCTCCAAACATACCACACTATCCTCCTTCATCGTCAAATGCAGAATCGCCATCTCTTCGATGCGGAGAATCATTTAATTGTACTTCCAGTGGAATATTTCATAGTCCATTTAAACCAGTTTTAGAAAACGAGCGTTGTGTATGGTCTGTAGTAGTTCCAGGAGCAAGTGGCTATCAAGTTGAGGTATTGTATTTGGGATGGGATCCTAAGGATAATAATAAAAATGGATTATCAAATCAAGTGCTTATCAACGGGTTTAAACGAAATGGCCCACCAACCGAAATTTTAGTGTAAATTAATATGCATAAAAATAAATTTTTAAAGCGGTCAAAATTTTGAGTGAATTTTTTTTTGGTATTCCAGCACTGGAAAAGGCGTACATATAATAGACGATGCAACCCTGCTTGTTATAACCTTCATTTCCGGCGAAAATACTAATAACGATACAACAGGCTTCATTTTGCAGTACTCCACGTTAACTAATGGAACAGTGCCAAAGGTTGCTGAACTTTCAAAGAACGAATTTATTCAGCCTCATACAATTTACTTGAGACATCCCTCAACAAGTAGTAAATATTATGATAATAATGAGTTGTCTAGCTTTGTGTTCCAACCGGAAAATAATATTCATTTGCCGGGAAAGAGGATTAATTTGGTTTACATGAGAATTGGGCTAGATGGGGGGAAGTGTGAGGATTATGTGGATGTTTATGGGTTAAACGTTACGGGGTCTACGAATACGGGGGTTGTTGGGAATGAGGTGGGTGATGGGACAGGGCTAGGGATAAGGTATGAAGGTGTGGGAGGGGCAAAGTGGGAATTTAAAGGAAGGTAAGTTAAATTTAGAAATTACTGGGTTGGTAGAGATTTTTTGTGACAAATTTGAAATAAACGTGTGTATTTTTGTTGCTTAAAGGATATGCGGATACCTCGATACGCAACTGATAAGCAATGATGATATGCTAATGCTGATTTTTCAAACGGATGGAGGTGGAACGAGTTATGGATTTCATTTGACGTATACAACATGCTAGCCTTTGAAATTTAAATTATTACTTGTTATTGGTCAAAGTTCTTTTTTTGTTTTAAAAATACTGAAATTTTCTTAATTTAAAGCAAACGTAGAAAAACATATTGCGAAATTGGTTTCAATGATTTAAGGTTTTGTAATTTTACCATGACTAGGTTTAAATGATGTTATATTTTATGCATATTTCAGAAAACGTGAAAGTAAGATGTTGAAAATAATCACTTGAAAAAAATTTAGTACTAGATTTACAACAGAAAAATACATTGTTACTACTTAAGTGTTGCTAAATAAATCAATTATTCCTTAAATTGTTCCATAAATATATATGTATTGGTGTTTACATTTTTACACGGAGTACATATACAATAACTGGGTTCGATTCACTTCCAAATTTTCCAGCAGTACTAGATCAAACTATGCTCCCTGCAATTTGAAGTTGTACAGTTGGTTTAACCGTAAGAGTTGGGTTATTTGTTATTGATGCCTCGAGCAGGTATTTCTTCTTATGTTTGACAATAAACATTCCAAGCGTCCTCCTAAATGCCACCACCAAAGCTTATCTGTGTAAAATATGGAAGTAATCGACATACTTCCACTTAATTTTTTTGTTCTGGGCATTTATTACAAAAATCATAAACTAAAAATGACGATTGATATTAAACTGTTGCGTTTTGACGAAATCCAGATACTGTTTATTAGTTAAAGTATATACGTTGAAAATTTGCAACTAAATAGAAGAAGTGTTGAAAAATGACTCAATACTAAAAGCAGATAATAAAAAAGTGTTCGATAGGCAAATGAGAATTACTGTTTTTTAAAAATTTCATTTTTTTTCTTTCGAATTTCAAATACATATTTGCCACGAATTTTGTTTGCTGTTTTGCAGGAATAACATGAT
This sequence comes from Entomobrya nicoleti, assembly GCA_034695465.1. Lineage (NCBI taxonomy): Eukaryota > Metazoa > Arthropoda > Collembola > Entomobryomorpha > Entomobryidae > Entomobrya > Entomobrya nicoleti. The sequence goes on from JAQFZG010001938.1 coordinate 7,160, forward strand.
TATAAACCACAAGAAAAACCATTTAATTTTAGTATATCAATTTTTTATTGTTCATTCGATTATAGTGACTCATACTTAGTTTGTTTTGTATTTAATTAGTTTAATTGTTAAAAGAAGCTTTTTAGATTCCAGAACAAAAATTTATAAATATTATATGTTCCAAACGAACTATAAACTAAAATGCTTATTATATATAATTTCACAACATGCAAATTGTTCGTTCATTTTTGCAACTAAAATTAATGAAATTGGCAGAAATGAAACCATGGAGCAAACATGTTTTTGGTTTACAATGCAAAAAAGATCGTAAATTTTGCCGTAGCTTTTTTTGTGAAATCTTTTGATACATTTTTGAACGTTGCTTTCAGCTTGTTTTGTAATGTTGTGTGAAGAAAGCCTTCTTTATACATGTTCATCTTTATGTCGTTGTATCATAAATTTTGTTTGTTACTTTTCCAAGTAACCAATTTATATTTTATTTAGCTTTGACAAAAGTATAGGCAAAACCAATCTCGTCGTAAAACAGCTATTTGTATAGTATTAAATTCAATGCGTGAATATTTTGTAATTTTTTAATTTATCTTATTACATGAAGTACTGAAATTTAAATGGTTTTTAAAGTGCTCAACTAGAAATCGTTTGTAAATACATTTACATTAGATGTTATGGCTAAAAGTGTCCATAGTTTTCTGACGGATTGTTGAATTGCATGTATAAAATCATTAAAAATGTTTAACAAGGTAAGTATTTTCTTAACCTGTTTCATGATTTCTCTTAAAATATAGCTGTCAAAAAAAACGAACGCTAAAGTAGACACCAAAAATCCAGCAAAAATGGTATAAAGCAAAGTGCGTAAATCTGGCTAAGACTTCCGTTCAATGAATTGCTTTCATCAGTGCTTAAATTTGACAACGTTCTCATTTCTTCAGCCCTCGTTCTCATCATCAGTACCCATTTAATATGTAATCTCCACCACCCAACCAATCCGCTTTGAAAGTAATGCCGAAATCTTAACAGCATTTTAACTGTAAAATAACCATTGTAGTTGTACCCCAGCTAGTTTTTAATAATTATATCCTTTCCTAAATAAGCTGGTTTTTTATTTACACTCAACTTGTTGTAGAGGTAGCTGGCTGTTTCTTGCGAAAGAATCAGTGCTGTCTTTTCACATTTTTCAATGTGCCTTTCCAAGCGTGTTTGCTCATATGCTCCATCGTAACTGTCTTTTGAATTGTCCCAAAGCATTTTGGAATTGTTGAGGTAATATTGAATTCTTCTAGGAATTACACTTTGTACTGAGCTAAGCCGCCCTAAACCATACAGCTTGAAACCTGCACTCACTAAATACCATAATTGGGAAATAATTGGGTACGCTTCATGATCACTTTCTTTGATGTAATAACAGTCGACCCCCGGTTCTTCCCAATCCTTATAATGGGATTGCAATAGTACTGGTCTGACTAAAATTTCAAACCCGTTTTCTACCAAACTGTCGAAAGTATCAAATGGAACCAATGCTGTATCCAGTGTAAGTCTTGTGATATTATCACCTTTGTACTGATTACCTAATATGAGAAATGCTGTTGGAATTAACACAAAACAAAGAAAATACGCTTCATTATGTCTTTGATAAACGTTCTCAAATATTTTTGAGGACTGATCCAACATTGCCGCTAATAAGTCGAAATATGTGTCCATATTCCTTTCCAGCCGATTTTTCGTACTTGTTTTCATGGACCTTGGGATATATCTTATGATACGAGTTGCAACGAATAATAACGTTAGCAAGAGCGACCATGTGGGAATGTCAAATACTATAAACAGTTCCTTTAATTGATAAATCCAATGAGGCCTCTCTTCTTGACAACTTACGAACGTCATCTGATCCCGATGAAATACGAATCCGATTTCTCGGTAAAGCCCAAGGTGTATTTGAGAATCTTCTATAAAAACAGGTCGAAGCTTGGGATGATACATGATAAATTTTGAAGTTGAGCAGGAGTCTATTTTGAAACTTTTCCACTCCCATTTGTCCTGAATCTGGTACTCGTGAAAACGAATAGTTGAATTTTCAGGCATAACTTGAGAAATTGCATGTATGTTAATTAAACGTGGAGCAATACCGGCAAAACGTAGATTAAAAATGCTAAGGTGTTCCACTGCTTTTTGCGTTTGTCGAAATTTTTCCTTTAGATCTTCGAATTCGGTGAGATACATTCCAAGTTCGACATCAATATAAAATGGAGTAGTACTTTCGATATTTGTCTGTTTGATACGGTGGTTTAGAAAACTTAAAGATTTTGCAAAGTCCTTTTCACCTATCTGTAATAATTGGAATGGTTTACATGGGTCGCAATATGGGCAAAGTAGGTACAAATTGAGATTTTCCAAAATCAAGATCGTGTCTGAGATCCTAACCAGCTTTGCGTAGTTCAGCACACCAGATATCCACATTTGTTTATCATTGTTAATTTTGCAGACTCCGTTCTTCGTTTTGTTGCAAATGAGAAGTGAATATTGTGGTATAGTGCTCAAGTAGTTGTTTCTCCATTTGTGTTGCCAATTCGTATCCAAAGCATAAGCTAGCCAGAATGGATCCTGTATTATTGTACCGAAATTTTCTGTCTCTATGTAAATAGAAGGATCCGTCTTTTCGTTTGGTGGATGAAGATATATATTTGCCTCGCAATTGGCGTTTTTGTTTCCCAAGTAGAATTGATCGCTTGACCAGAGATCCATGTAAGCTTCACTTTTTCTGTAAAATATATTGATCCCCTTTATAATTGAAGATTAGCTTTTGGATCTCAGCCCGGTGAAATTCATTTTTGATATCCAGTCATTGAAGGTTTGGGTTCTTCCTGGACGGAATTCGCTAAGATACAAATGCCAATCATTACGAATCACAAAGTATTGTAAAATAACAAATGGTGCAGTGATAATATGAAGACTTGTATCCAACCCACGAAAGTTAATAATACGTAATGTACATCCTTCGAAGTAATTCGCGACACCAATATCATGCATAGAGTTTTCAGGATAGTAAGATAATGCGCCTGGTGTATTTGCAGATGTGCAATAAGCTGTAAAGCTATATATGCTTACGACTGTAAGTAAAATCTTGGCGAACAATTTAGGCTTTTTGTGTATTTTACTGGGTACAATTTGGAACATCATCAATATTTGATTAACCATAAAACAAGTTTTATTTCTTAAAAATTAAAAATATTTCCCCTTAAATCAAAATTGAACTTTGATTACTCTATGTGGTTGTCCCACAAAGAACGATGAGTATATATGATATTTAATTTGCTTACAACATGTTACATGTGTATGTTGTGGTCTCATTTAGTTAAGTAGTTAATTAATTAAATTAAAACATTTAGGTAGTTTGTATATTAAATAATATTGTTTTCCTAATGAATTTTTCGACTTTCTTCGTAGCAATTGTTGACTAATTGGTTTTGTTTCGAATAATCCAGGTCATAGTCATACCCCAAGAAGTATAACATTTCTAAAAAAACGGATTTAATTATTTTGTGTATCTGACATAATTAACAAGACATAATTTGACATATTACTTAGCTTAACGGCTGTTGATTTATTCCATTAAAAATATATTAAAAAGATTTATGTGCTGTTAACTAAAACAAAAATCGTCTTCATTCGATCTTATTCACTATTATTTATTAGTTTATGCTCAGTATTAGATTAATTAAACAGTTTTTAAAATTCCACTACGTGTAATACGTTTCAAATAATAAATGAGTGAGTATGCAGACTTTCACAATAAACAGACATTCTTAAGGAATAAATAAACAAGCGGCAGCATTAAAGAGACTATAAGTATAAGACGAGACATTATAAGGGTTTTTAGACGAATAAAAACTATTTTCCCCAAGTATAATATAATATGCCTTTTGATATTACATGACAACTAAATATACTACTATACTGAGTAATAATCAACAGTTCACTTGTTTGTTCATTGTTTAGATAAATGTTAAAAGTTTAAATAAAAGCTTTATTAATGGTACTGTATGTATATTGTAAATTGGGAATACCGTAGTCACGCATGATAGATAGTAACAGGTCGATGAGTAATAAATAGTGAACTTTGAGGTGAATTACAATAGTATTTTGGATAATATTTGTTTTAAGCCACATACTCATTGTAGAATATCTGAATATGATTCTAATCACTAATATAATAATTACTCAATTGATCTGTCTCCAGTCTTGTCTGGATAACCTATTATCCATATCTGTATCTTTATGCTCATGTCATGTATATGAACCATGCACGCCTCTTCTTACTTGACTTCTGCTCTGGCTTTCAAGCCTAATAAATGTCTCTGTACATATTGGTAAAGAACACTCGCTCTCTCAACTCGGTCTCATTTAACTCTTGCATTTCACATGCCCATACATACATTACACTCATTTTTTACGATCGTAAAATTTAGCGTATATTTTGTAAGATTATGTTGATTAAACACTGCCAATATGTCCAAAACAATCCAAAATATCAAATAAACGTGCATACATACAATATGAAAAGTTCAAAAGATTTTTCGTCTGAAGTAGTGTAGCTTGATATTTGAAATTATGATTGTATAATTGATCCATTTTTTATTTATTGAGTTGTAGAATATATTACATTAGTTCAATATTTAAGTACATTACCTCATTATATGAAGTACTCAAATAAATTGCTCTCTCAAATACCAAGCAAGCTATCATTTCCCTTAGGCTAGACGTCCAGAATACATTATCCATAGTTTCCTTATGAAACATTGAAATGTAGCTATAACTGGTTTAAAAAACTTAAAAGATGACCAAATTTCCTTACCAAAAGTAAGACAATGTCTTACAACATGGCTATCAAAGAAAATAAAAGCTAAAGTAGACACCAACAGTCCAACAAATGGCACAAAGCAAAGCGCGTAAATCTGGCTGTGCATTCCGTTTAATGAAATATGCTCTTCAATGCTCAATTCTGACAAGGTTCGCATTTCTTCTGCTCTAGTCCTCATCATCAGCAACCATTTAACATGTAATCTCCACCATCCAACAAGTCCGCTTTGAAAGTAATGCCTAAATCTTAACAGCATTTTAGCCGGGAAATGACCATTGTAAATGTACCCCTGCCAATTTTCAATAATTATATCTTTCCCTAAATAAGCTGGTTTTTTATTTACACTCAACTTGTTGAAAATATAACTGGCCTCTAGTTGCGAAAGAATTAGTGCACTCTTGTCACATTTTTCAATGTGTTTTTCCAAACGATTTTGTTCATCAGCTGCGTCGTAACTAACATAATAACTATCTTTTGAATTTTCCCAAAGCATTTTGGAATTGTTGAGGTAATATTGTGTCTTTTGGGGAAGTGCATTGTGTACAGAGCTAAGCCGTTTTAAAGCATTCATCTTAAAACTTAATCTCACTTCGTACCATAGTTGGGAAATTATTGGGTATGCTTCATGACCACTTTCTCTAATATAATCATAGGTCATACCCGGTTCTTGGGATATCAAAACTACTGGTCGAACCAATGTGGTAAACCCGTTATCTACCAAACTGTCGAAAGTATCAAATGGAACCAATGTTGTATCTAGTGTAAGCCTTGTAATATTATCACCTTTGTACTGATTGCCTAATATAAGAAATGCTGTTGGGATAAACGCAAAACAAAGAAAAAATGCTGCATTTTGTCTTTGATAAACGTTGTCAAATATTTTTGAGGACTGATCAAGCATGGCCGCTAATAAATTGAAGTATGTGTCTGCGTTGGTTTTAAGGCGATTATTTTTGATCCGTTGCATTGACTTGGGGATATATTTCATAATAAGATTTGCTGTGACCACTAAAGCGACGAGAAAAGACCAAGTGGGAATATCAAAAACTGTAAATAGTTCCTTTAATCAGGGCATCTATTGTTCCATGTATAAACAATTTTGACATGTTAAAAACATGGTAAAATATAAAAACATGGTAAAATATACATGTGAAAATGTAAAAAGGGTGATGTCATTAGTATACGTTATGCATACCGACTAATCCTGCGTATCATCATACCTAGATTTTCAGTTAACAACAGAAATGGCAGCTGATACTGATAACAATAAATCATTAAATTGATATCAAGAAAATAGTATAATTATTTGCATAAATAAACTGTGGAGTAAATATGCAGTGCTGTAATATACTGGTCGCCTTGATCTTAAGATGACTTGGAACTTCTCTGTCACTTGCATAAATTATACTTGAGCTTTTCATGCATGTCATGAACTTTGGATATTAAAACTGTAGTTTTTGCAGGTTAACATAGATAATAATCAAAAAAGGAAGTTTTAGCAGAATATTAATGCATGCAGAACTTTATTTCACTGCGTTCTTGGAAACCGGTTGATCACATGAACTTATCAGCGTCAGTACCTTATTTCAAGCGTCAACACCTGCAAATTCAGTGCAGTGACGCACTCATAGCATTGCACTCATTAACTTGTAACTCCGCATCAATGCTGCATGTGTAAATGTATGATATTAATTTAAAAAATATTGTGACTGATGACATGATATCGATCATTTGTTGATGGAATGGGAATGGAGTTAATAACTCTTAAAATTGTTACAAAATGAAGGTACAGTTCACTTTAAGTGTTCCGATATCCTCTAAATTCAATCCAGTACACCAGTCAATAACAATAAACCCTTAATTGCTGCGATTTATGCGTTTTTCTTTATTTTACCATGATTTTAATTTTGACATTTTAAAACTAAAAAATGGTTTTACCATGTTTAATACATGTATTAAACATGTTTTTACCATGTAGACCATTTTACCATCATCGCGCCTTGCCTTTAATTGATAAATCCAATGAGGTCTCTCTTCATGGCAGCTTACAAACGTTAACTGTTCCTTATGAAATACGAATCCGATATCTCGGTAAACCCCAATGTATATTTGAAAATCTTCTATAAAAACAGGTCTAAGTTTAGGATGGTACATAATCAACTTTGAAGATCGGCAGGAGGTAATCTTGACATTTTTCCACTCCAGTTTGTCATCAATCAGGTTCTGATGGAAACGAATTGTTGAGTTTGAAGGCATAACTTGAGAAATCGCATGCATGTTAATTAAACGTGGAGCGAGACCGGCAAAACTTAAATTAAAAATGCTAAGGTGCTCCAAAACAGATTTCCGGGTTTGTTTTGAATCTTCGTCTTCAGTTAAATAGATTGCAAGTTCGACGTCAATTTGTAATGGGATAGCATCACTTATTCCCATCTGTTTAATAAGTTTATTTAACGAATTTGTAGATTTCGGAAACTCGTTTTTACCTATCTGTACTAATTGAAACGGTTCACATGGGTCGCAATACGGGCAAAGTAAATACAAATTGAGATTTTCCGCAATAATGATCGTTTCTGAGATTCTAACCAGTTCTGAGTAGTTCAACACGCTAGATATCCATATCCATTTGTCAAAGTTGTTGCGGCAGACTCCTTCCTTCTTTTTGTTGCAAATGAGAAGTGAGTATCTTGGTATGGTGCTTAAGTAGTGGTTTTTCCACTTATGTTGACCATTTGTATTCAAAGCATAAGCGAGCCAGAATGGATCCTGAATTACCTTACCGAAAGTCTCTGTCTTTATGTAATAAGAAGGATCAGTTTTTTCGTTTGGTGGATGAAGATATATATTTGCCTCGCAATTGGCGTTTTGGTTCCCCGAGTAGAAGTGGTCATTTGACCACATATCCATGTAAGTTTCGCTTTTTCTCCAGAATATATTTTTCCCCTTTCTAATTGAAGCTTTACTTTTGGATCTCGACCCAGTAAAATTCATTTTCCATATCCAGTCATTGAAGGTTTGTGTTCTTCCTAGACTAAATTCGATAGGATATAAATGCCAGTCATTACGAATCACGAAGTAACGCAAAATTACAAACGGTTGTGTTATGACATGTAAACTTGTATCCAATCCATGAAAGTTGATAATACGAATTATACATCCTTCGAAAGAATTCACAATACCAGTGTCATGTGTTGGGCTCCCAAGATTCTTAGATTCTGCGACGTGTGCATGTATATTTGTGTAATGAGCTGAAAAGCCATATAAACTAATAAGTCTTAGAAAAATCTGAAAGCCCATTCTGGTGCTAAGATTTAAAGTTTTCGACAAATACGATTATGGCGATTGTTTGATGAAGTAGGAAAAATTTAGTATTTTCCTGTCTTTACCGAATAACTTTACGCTTAAAAAGAATATTGAACTTTCTTAACTACGAATGTATGTGCTTGTTTTGCTCACATGTAGTAAATTAATTGAAACTAACATATTATGGGCAGTACATTTAATAAAGTTTGTCATAAGGAACATTTGGACTTTCTTACCTAACGGCAATAATTTACTTAAGTGATTTTAGTTTCAATAATCCGGGTCATGCCACAAGTAAAGTAATACTCGTGCAAACGGTTATATATTTAATGCCATCATGTAACTAAAATTAAATGTTTTTAGCAGTTATGAGATTACAAACAATTACTTTTATGTCTCAGAAGAATTTTAACACAGACTTTATCCCTTTTTACCTTAAAATATTTGTGAGATTTTCCGTTTTTCCGTGTTTGAAACTAAAATTCAGATTAATATTTTAGTTTGTTTGAGATTCACATGGTTGCACCTACGTACATAACATACTCAATAAACATGTAATACTATTAAAGGAATGACGTAGTATAAACATTTTGACTTGACTGATTTTTTACCTTTATCTAAATGTTAACGATAAACTGTAACATATGTTTAGGCTTTTAACCTTTTACGAAAAAATATAACTTTTTCTAAATTCTCTTAACTTCTAAAAGCAATGTCATCAACTACAATTTAAATCTTTGTCAACTTCAAGGAGTTTCTAAGAAATGTTAATCATAAGTTGTAATTAAGTACTCTAAGTTAAATGTCTTTTGTATTAAAATAAACCTAATGACCAGTTCAATATTTTTGTTGTCAAGACAAATATTGTTCAGGTTTACATAATACACGCAAGGTTTGAGTATAACCTCAATCCATCAAATTTTTTCCAAAAAAGTAGCATATTCTGTTATCCTGGTTGTATAAAAGTTTGTGATTATTATGTTCATATGATCAAACAAACATTTGGCTTCAAGAAAAACATCAATAATTTAAATAACGTGTCTGGTTGTTAATTGTTTTTATGCAAAATATTTTTCATTTTATTCTGGGTTGCAAACACTTTATAAACACTAACGTACCAATGGCTAAAAGCTATGTTGGCATTGGAACGCATTTACATCTGGTTTTTATATAATATGTTAAACGTCATTTCTAAACGTCTTACGGTAGTTTTTTACCTAAAACTACACGTTGAAATATTTCATTACGTTTAAAGCGAAAACGAACAAGTAAGCGTTTCAAGAAAAATGTGAGAACAGGTTTGGACATTCCTAAATTCTACAATAGTCATTAAAGCTTCCGAGCCTGCTATTAACTCCTCATTTTCTCTAAAATTTTCCGGAAAGTTTCTTTTGTATTAAATTATTTAAAAAATAAGTGGTAATAAATGCAAAATACATTGAGAAATTTCGTAAAATAAAATCTCAAGCAACACTTACGCATCTTATTGGTTTAAGGCCGCTTTTTAAATCAAAATTCGGCAAAGTCATGCATAGGTTTTTAAAACATATGCGAGAAAATCCATGAAAATACTACTTCTTCCGTAGCTCTGTAAACATTAATTCTGCTAAATGTTCAAGTGTTCTGTATATATTTTTCAAATTGGTTTTGCCTACGTTATGGCTTGTTAAGCTTGAAAGCAACTGATGTATCGCTATCAAACCATTTTGCTTCACGTAAACCAACACGAGATACGATTTGCCTTGTATTTATGTGGATGAAAAAAGTTAACCCGTTTTGGTGAATGTGGCATTCAAGTAAACATAATTTTACTAACGAAGGCACAATTGGTCGTTTTTCCGTTACTGGTTTCTTAAAACTTAAAGTTATTATAGTAAAATACTTATCTTAATTTTAATAAATTTATTACGCATGAAATTAGCACATCAATACAAGTATTTATTTCTTACGGCAAGTAGGTTATAACCAGCGTTGATAATTACATTATTTGTTTAACCACATAGCAATTTGAACAATACTTTAGCATCCATGTTTTTTACTCTCGAGTATAAACGAAAACATTTTTGTAAATATAGCTTGTTTGATATAATATATTTATGAATTTTCATTATATTTTCTTCAAAGTGTATGTTGTGTAACTTTGAAATCCTTGGAATCCTTATGATCATAATTAAAACAATGGGTATAATTATTTAATATTGGTTGTATTTATTTTTTAGTTATCTTTAGAATTATGTTCGTATGACACGAATAATTTAATTTTACATGGTTTTAAATCTTTCAAATTTTTAATCGTTTATGAATACACTGACATCAGATGACAAAAACTTTCCGAAGTTTGCTTGTAATTTGTCGATTTTGAAATGGATGTTTAAGGGCATTACAAAAGTTCAACATTGTAAGCAGTTTCTTAAATTGGTTCAGGATTTGTCTTAAAATACGGCTGTCGAAGCAAATAAAAGCTATGATAGAAACCAAAAACCCTGCAAGAGGTACAAAACCAAGCGCGTAAATTTGACTGCGCATTCCGTTCAATGAAATACTTTCACCGATACTTAAATTTGACAATGTTCTCATTTCTTCAGCCCTCGTCCTCATCATCAGCAACCATTTCACATGTAATCTCCACCATCCAACAATTCCGCTTTGAAAGTAATGCCTAAACTTTAACATCGTTTTAAGTGGGAAATGGCCATCGTAGTTGTATCCCTGCCAATTTTCAATAATAACATCCTTTCCTAAATAAGCTGGCTTTTTATTTACAATCAACTTGTTATAAAGATAACTGGCTGTCTCTTGCGAAATAATTAGTGCTGTCTTATCACATTTTTCAATGTGCAATTCCAAACGTGTTTGCTCATAAGCTCCATCGTAACCGCCTTTTGAATTATCCCAAAGCATTTTGGAATTGTTAAGGTAAAACTGAATTCTTTTTGTGAGTACATTTTGTACAGATCTTAGACGCCTTACGCCGTATATCTTTAAACTTGATCTCACTGCGTACCATAATTGCGAAATAATTGGGTACGCTTCATGACCGCTTTCTTGAATAAAGTAATTGTCGACACCCGGTTCTTCCCAATCGTAATAATGGGATTCCAATACAACTGGTCGAACTAAAGTTTCAAAACCGTTTTCAACCAAACTGTCAAAAGTATCAAATGGAACTAATGCGGTATCTAGTGTAAGTTTTGTAATATTACCACCTTTGTATTGAATGCCTAAGAAAAGGAATGCTGTTGGGATTAATGCAAAACAAAGGAAAAACGCTGCATTATGTCGCTCAGAAATAGATTACACAAATGAAACTCAACACATAAAAATGTACTTTTAACACAGCAGGAGTTTGATGTAATTCTACAAATCAAACAACAGCCTGCC